>JAUBWS010134071.1:0-12414 GCA_032270445.1 Darlingtonia californica
CAATCGGGTCGAAGCTTCAAAAGGATGTGCTAAAACCCGGACTGGGACACACACTGCACTTAAACGCCAACGGTAAGAGCAAAAGTCAGACGGCGTAGACGAGGCGTGCCTTGGTCTTTCATTTACTCGGCAGGTAAATAGTAAACAAATATGGTAGATCGTAAATAAACCGCGATTTCTCTCTCCGACTGTTTTGTACGGTTTTGGTCGATTTGATGCTGTTGGGGCATAACAGTTGGTGTTCAAGAAAATAGTTTGAAGCCTAGACTGGATGGACTGTTAGGTTTTTTTTTATTTCTATGGGCTGCAAAGTTAGAAGGGGAAGCTATGTGTTCATTTAGACGATGTCGACAGACAATTCTGTTTTATTACAAGATTAATACAGATTAAAACTTTATTTGGACATGGATGGGGCTGCAACTTCTTCTTGCCTTTGTTCGACACACTGACTTTGGAAGGAGAAGAGAGCTTAGTATTAACTATTACCCCCAAAAGTTCGTTACTCAAACAAAAACTTTCAAAAATTAAATCTTTAAACCAATTTATTCTTGTTTTGCCGATGATACTGGTGTGTGTTGTGTTGTACCCAAAAATATATATGCTGCTGGTATGGTCCTGATATTTATCGGGAAAGCTATTTTGCCGGTTTATTGTTGTTATATTGTAAGTGCCAGTTAAATTTCACTGCTACAGCAGCAGCTGTTGTGGTTCAATGGCTAGAAAGAGGGCCAATGCTACCGAACTACTGCTGATTGCTTCCAAGCATGATGGGTTCAAACAAACCAGGCGATTTTTTTATTTTTGACTTATTTTTTTACAATTTTCAAATGTTTCAATTTTGATTCCAATAGCTTCGTACACAGTAATACACGCTAAACATACCTAGAGGTATGGTAAAAATGCAGGAGGAGTGTAAAAAGTAACTCAAAAGTCATTATCATTTGTCTTCAAAGTATAGATAGTGACATTTAAATTACTTTATAGCTCTCCTCCTGTAATAGAAGGTTTCAGGGTTAAGCTGCCATTTATGAAGAGGGACAATGTTACTCAAACAAGGAACCAGTGGAATGGCTGTGGAGCGAGCACAGAACAGGCAGAACGAGCAAATAACGATCACTGAACGACCACATAAACGGCCTGGAATGACCCAAATCTGAAATGAAAAATGTAGCTAAGTCATAATTTGGTTTTGTGTAAATTGATTTGTGATGTTGTTCCACATTTTCTGCTTTTCTTAAACCTGTTACAGCCGCAATTTTTGAGATCTCAACCCCAGATTGGCTTTAAGTCAGAAACTTGAAATTTGGTATGGAGATCACTATAAAAGAATTGGAAAAATGTTTAACAAAGGACCTTATAATGATGTCGCTAAAAATCTTGACGTCATCTATTTTATCAATAAATTAAATAATTTGTTTCAGACTGATAACATTTTCCTACAAAGGCTTACCATAAGTTAATTTTCTGGTTGTATTGTATTGGAAATATTGCAATCTCACACCTTGTATTATGCATGATTGAGCATAATAAAGTATGTAAGTACTTGAAACCATCCAGAAAAGCTTCAAATGAACAGATTCTATTTGACACAAAATTTTAAATCAATATCTTTTATGTATTTTATGATTTATTTTTGCAAAAACATCGCCCCAGTGAAAAGTTCCCTAATCTTCTGGTTTAACCTTTAGGATACGATACATGCCGCAAAAAGTAATGCTCTGCTTTAAATTTTGGTCGTTCAGTTATTTCTATGGTTGTTGCTTGCTCGTTCCACTAGGACATAAATATGCAAGAGAATTGAAAATAACAAAAAATTCTCACAAGTTTTTAATTATTCTATTTCGATATACTGGCACGTAATCAAAAGTGAAAAAGAAAAAAAAAGGATGTTCTTATTTCTTTATTGTCAAAACTATAGATCATTTTTGGTTTTTCAAACACATGCAATACGAAACAATGATTGCAAAGTGCTATGATTATTGACCCCAAAATCATCTATTTTGCCGTACTTTTAGGAACGCGTATGTACACATAATGTAAATCTGATCATGTGGGTCATGAAGGGTTATGAGTTGTTGAAAAAGAAAAACTCTATTAATGTAAGTTCTGAGTTACCAAACGAATGGGCCCTTAATAGAGTTTTTCTCCCCCCCCCCCTCCCTGCCTTTGCTCCACATACACAAAGATTTTTAATATTATCATTTAGATCAAAAATGTATATTAACGAAAGTGATTCATCGACAATCACGTTACAGGAAGCGTTCACACTGTTTAGGAATAGAAAAAAGGTATTTACTTGTCTTTTATTTTGCTTTTGATTATTTATTTGTACCATATTGTGTAGTATGAATATTTTTATTGTTTTCACTTGTATTTATCTTTCTAGAAAGAACTTTCACATGTAAAAACGAAAAGGGAAAAAATCCGAACTGAAAATGAAAAACAGATTTTACGACAAAGATTTGTTAAAACAGCAAAAACTTATATTGGAATTCCATACAAAAAGAAATACCATGAACCTGGAAGTATGTAAAATGGGTATTCTTACAGTTTTTTTTGCTTTTGGAAGATCTTCAGGTTCAATTAGAGTTGCACCATGGTTTTACTAAGTCACCACTGTTAAGAATAACCGAAAATTAAATTGCTTATAAAATAGCAATAATTGAGACAGTAGGCAGCCCTCACAATTTACCAGGGTAAATGCCGAGGTAGATTGTGTTTGCTAAGGTACATCTTTTGTTGGTCTATCAACACTCCACTGGCTTTTAAAAAAACATATGTACATTAAACAAACGACAACAAAGAATCTAATATTTTTTTGTTTTGTGAAAGAAAAGCACATATTATTACGTCATGAAAATAGCAATTAATTTTTGCCGAACACAACCGAAGCAATTTTTATTTGCCCCTGCAATTTCTAGCCGATCTAAAGTACGAAGGCTAAGTAAGGCACAATTTGATTGACTTTTTCAATTTCCGAATGTGACACGATAAAACTTACAATTCACGTCATGTATTGTTTTCTGTTTTCTGTGAAGATCACGTCATTTTTTATTAATTTTCTTATCTAGAACATTTCCAATGAAGATTTTGTCTTTCCTCTTCAGTTCGACGGTGATGAGAAATTTGAAAGTAATGTTTTTCTAGACACTGAAAACTTATTCATGTATCTAGGCTGCTAACTTACTCATCTGAATGTTAATAAAAAGGATGACCTAGACAAAGTAGTTGAAAAATTTTAACTAAAATTTTATTTTCTTCTTAAGTTTCTCTAATTATTTTTGAAAATGGAATTTCGTATTGTTTTTCTGCAAGCTGAAGAATATAACTCAACGATATTTCTGGATTGTTGTGCGCTGATTCGCAAAGTTCAACGAGATCTTCAGGATGAATTTGGATTTAGGTTAGGACCAGGAAATCAAGCCTACCAGGTTCGAAATTTATATATTTATTATTGTACTTTTTTGAATTCATGTCATTGTCTTACGAATTCTTTTAATTTTGTAACGTACGACTTTACTGTTGCTATATTATTTCCGTCTTAAAACCTGGTTCTTTATGTTTGGAATAATTTCTGGTTGTTTTCTTTCATGATTATATCGGCGAAAATGGTAGTTAGTCAGATTCTTTGCATGGAAAATTGAACCCTAAATGAATATTTTGTATTGAAAATTAAACTGTATAATCTGATCGTGATATTGTTTTCATTTAGTTTGATGTTTTAACAGAAGAAATAAAAGAAGAGGAAATGAAACCTGGTGATCTTGTCTTTATTTCTGGCATCTATTTTAATAAAAAATGTAGGTTAAGTATACTGTGTATATAAGAAATCATCTTTTACTGGTTTTACTGTTTTAATAGGTAATGAATTAAGATTGATTTGAAAAATGGTCAAAAATCCACAGGGGTTTTGTGAAATTTTGATGGAAAGCCATAATTTGGTCACTCTAAGTGATATTTTATGACCTTGAAAGCAACCATTTTACAGTTAAGTTGAGTAATGTATCATATTCCAATGGAAAAAACAATCTACGTTTATGGCTTACAAATTCCTGTTTTATATTTACATGAAATTATAATTTTTAGCAAAAGTCTATCCACATAATATGGTTCATGTTGAGGTTTGGCTTGGTGATGGGGAAAAGACTATTGGAGCGAGATGGAAACGTGGAAAGTAGGTGAAATTAATGTCCGAATAGATTATGACGTTGTACAACCTCGATCCCAAGGCTTTCTTCCACGAGCGCCCATCAAAGCGAGCTGCGTGAACGATATCAAATAAGCGAAGTGAAGACGCTCTGGAATCGAGGTTGGACGTTGTACTAAAATAAATAAGAGTTCAACACCTAAAAAGTCAAGGAATTAATTTTTTATTAACTAAATTCGTGCTTTGTGTACATGAACATTTGTCGGGACACAATACACAACATCTCATAGCTGTAATTGTCACGTAATTTTATTGTATCCGTTTAATAAAGTCATTAAATATCGGCGAGTTTCATATTTACGATCCACGTTAAACAAACTCGCTTCTAAGATAATAACCTAGTGAAAATTCCATTGAAAATTCTATTCAATAGCATACATTTAACCGAGTTGTTGTACAATGTCCCTACAAAAATAGCGTCGTATAAACGGGTCTTTTAGGCAACGTTCACATGGTACCCCCAAAAGTAATGCCCTCTGTTTCAATTGTCAACTCATTCACAGCTTCATTGTTTCATTTTTGTTTGAACGATACTCTACTGGAACTTAATTAAGGTCAAATTCATTTACTTTAATGATTGAACTCGTTATTACTTTATCACATGAAAATTTCGCGGCACCAGATTTTCGCGTTGTTGTGCTTGTGATCTCAAAACTGCGAAAATTTAGATACATGAAATAACTCACGTATGCTGCCTAATGATGCAATAATTTACCCAGGATAGCCTCTTCAGTTCTTTGTGAACTGTGATCAATGAGGGTCCTGCCTTCCTGGAAGCACCTTAAGGTACCATGCAGAATAACCAGTGATTGGTGAAATTCACTACCGAAAGCCTTGCAAGGGATTCGAACTCGGAACCCCGTTCAGCCGACGACGTATTTTCAACGTTACACAAACTTCGAAACGACGTTTTGTAACAGCTTTTATATTTTTGAAAATATGTCTTCAGCTCATAAACTTTAAATTAAAATTTCATGAAAGGTAGGATTTTGCTCAAACCGCGAAATCAAAATGCCACGAAATATGGCATTCATACCGGACCGCAAATTCGAAAAACAGCGATGTCTTAAAATTATTCGCTCGAAAATTGCGAAATTTTCATGCAATGAAGTATGAATTTTAACATTGAAATATGTGAAAACTTTCTTGAAACTGAAAGGTTTGAATTGATCTTCGGTCACAGTACTAAGAATTCTCTTCAACTTAACAATTAATGTCATCGAATGATAGAGAAAAGGATTACAAATTTTCTTTTAGAGTGCAGATTCATGATTCATACAAGTTCAATGCTGAAAGTTATCATAGTATGATGTATTACTTCAAAAGTATTGATGCTTGGTTAAATGGAGAATTGAAAAGGTAAAAAATCCGTTACATAGTTGCAATTTTTCCTTTTGATGCACTCATCATAGGTAAGTGGAGGATAGTGATTTAAGTTAATCTCCCATATTTGAGTGCACTAAAGAAAAAGAAAAACTTAACTTGTGTTATGTCATGGCCAAGAGGGTAAGGCGTCCTGATATGAGGTGTTTGTAGGAAGGCAGAACCGTATCGATATTAGTTCATGAAGAACTACAAGAGGCTATCCTGGGTAGATAATCAAATCATTCATGCATACAATCTCTTACTAAAAATTGAAAAAAAAAGATCAAGTCAAGTCAAAATGTAAAATTGATATATTTGAATGAACTTGAATTAGGTGTTTGCGCAAAAGCTATAATGTTCCGTAATTTATTTTATTTACATTACATTATTTTATGTTTTTATATCTTTATATAAGTTTCAAAGAAAAATAACTCCTTAGGATTTCATCGTATTTTTTATTTGTCTTGGTTTTCAGTCACTGTCCTGAACATTCTTGGAAAAGAAAAGATGAGATAAAGCACGCATCAAAATTTTCCATATTTTCTTTTGATGAAGATGTTTATGATGAGAAAGCCAGCGATGACCAAGAAGAAGACGCAGAAGAAGAAGGTTGTCAATTTACTTACGTACTACTCACCATAAGCACCCTAATTTTCCCTCTCTTTTTAACCTCTCTTGGTTAATTCTATAAAACTGATTTTTCTCATTTTTACTTTTAATGATTTCAACTGGAATTCTCTATTTATTCTTTAGAGTACAAAACCATTCCTACGGAAGAAAATAATACATCGAAAACTGATAGTAAGTCGATGTTCTGTCTGATTTGATTTTTTCAGTTCAAAATAGAAACGGAAACTACCTTATTCATTTATCAACCAAACTTTTATTCTAATTGTAGGTTCTATGAATAATAAAGAAAGTAACTCTTCAACTACAGCAAGGGCAAGGAACACGAAAGATCAAATTAGTTCGGAAAAAACTCATCAATCATCTCGTAAAACGTCCAAACCTTCGATTAAAAATGACGGAACCAAGTTACGATCTCGACCAAGGACATCCTTTAATAGTTTTTTCATCGGTGGTAACAATGGAGTAAAAATGTACGCCGCTTGATTTTTCATCTACCTGATATTTTATAAACCCTCTAAAGTCACTTAAATTGCATAGACTAACCTAGACGTCCGCTTATTTAGTAGAAATTTGTGAACTGAGAAACAAAATCATTTTTTCATGGACGACTTCAAGCTTACATCATTTACTCTTGTTTGTTTAAGAGGGTCATTCTTCACGTCAAAAAGTTTTATCGTAGTGGAACCTTTAAGTAGACTCCTTTGACCTATGCACCAGGGAGTTGAACGCGTGCCTGCATTATCGTCCGAAAGCTTAAGTTGACCTTAAAACCTACGGAATTTCCCGCAAAACGTGGTATTTTACCTCTTGAAACACATGCCAGCCCTGAAATCAAGATCAATTTTTTTACCACTTCTGGAATAAAACCTGTACAAGAAACTTTAAATCCTTCGGTGATGACTCCACTCAAAGGAAAAATAAAATGTCTTTTAATAAATGGAATAAGATAACTAAATTCTCATCCATCGAATTTTATTTGAAGTTAGTGATCTAACAAATGGTTTTGAAGACACATCTTGAAATTAAAGGTGTCCACGGGATGTTTTGAATTCTTAGACACGTTTTTTGATCTTGTACTGGTTATTGAGATTAGAGTTTTGTTATTTTTAGTATTGAAAACAGTCTCTTGAAAGCTGGTCTCGAAAGAACTGAAGATTCTGACAATTTCTTTTTTAAATGGGAAGAATTGAAGAAAAATATAAATTATGATAAATTTAGGGAAGGTGAGATGTGTTCTTTGTTTATTTGCTAGGTAACTATGGACACCATCTCTTTTAAATCCTTTCAATTTCAGTCGAGGAAGACCTGTGCTGACTTTAGAAATCAACCAGTATTTACCGCCCAACGTTCAATGCATTACACTTTTTGAAAGTTTTTACCGATTTTTAAGAACCTTAGAGGATAATGTTGAGAACTTTTTAAAACCGTTGCTCTTAGAAAACTAACATTAAAAGTTTAGTGATTTCAGGAGCTGCGCAACAGGGGGCGGGGGAGGGCTATGGTCCCTACATTTTTTTCCAAACTAAAATTCTTTAGAACTGAAGGCACGGTTTCTGGGTTCTCGACCTTTTGTGGATCTTTGAAGGTTACAAACCTACTCCTACGTGGACACAATCTCTTTCTCGAAGTTACCTTAAAGCACATATGATTATGGACAGAAATAATTACCACTTAAGTTACCACGACCTTGATAATTGCAATTTTCTGAGAAGATGAGAAATCCTACTCTTGAAAGTAGGCTGCACTTAAAAAAACATCGGTAAACTTAGAGAATCAGAAGTAAAATGTGGTTGCGTACCCCGGTACTCTATGGACATACTTCATAGCATTTTATTTTATTTCTTTAGAACAGCAGATAGTCAACCATATTCAAAGAATTAGTTGTTTAACGACAAAAGTTGGATTGTTGCAAACTTTGCGAGAATATGATCGTTCACAAAAAAATGAGAAAAGGTTTGGTTGTCTTTTTATGTCGAAGCTGATGAGTTGAAATTTCTACAATGTCAAAACAAAGAAGTTTTTAAAGTGAGAACCCACATTCAGTGTAGTGAAAGGGTGGGCTTATGATAATGAGTCTCAAGATAAGAAGAATTTAGAGGCTGACCTTGAAAACACTTAATACTTTTTTGATTATTTTTTCTACATTTAGTTCAGTGATAGTGTTTACTCAAAACAAAATATATATTTGACAGTATCAAATTTTCTTTTTGCATTTTTAATTCGTTTTCTAATTTCAGGAAGAAGTCAATATCAAAGAATTTCTTCATGGAATCGTATTGTTTGCATAACAAAACAGAACGTGAAGAATTTAAACGGAAGTTCAAAGGTGACAAGTCAAAGTTGATCACATTACTTGGTATGAATGAAAATACTGAATTTGAATGCTAAAAAAATGATTTTGTTTCTAATTTAGCCGACGAAATATGGATATGTAAGCCATCCGGACGGAACCAGGGTAAAGGGATCTTTTTAGTCACCTCTTTGGAAGATTTAGATAGAGAATTGACAAGTCGACAAAAAGGATCTACTGTTTCAACGCACAGAATGACAGAAAGAATTATTCAAAGGTACATCCGAAAGATTTTCCAGTTCTTAATTGTGAACAATTTATGAATTTCGAAACAAGACCTTCATTTCGTCGACCGCAGTCGAAGGCGACCCGAAGTTGCGTCGAATTTGACGATTTGTCCGAACCGTCGAAGTTTTTTCTGACCGATGTGTAGGGGGGGGGGGACACTCCTTTCCCTGGATCACCGCTATTCATCCTTGTTTGACACCTTTTAATACCGAGTGTTTAGCGAGGAGACTTCCTTTCAAACGATCCGTCATTTTTTTTGAGACAGACTGTAATTTAATTTTCCTTCAATACGAATTAAGGAGCTTTTGTATTGAAATTTTAGATACATCTCTGACCCACTCCTAATAAATGGATTCAAATTTGATGTCCGTACATACATGTTAATTGCATCAGCATCACCATATATTGTTTTTTACCATGAAGGATATGTCCGGCTATCCTGTGTTCCGTATAGTACAGATGACTTAGATTTACATGCGCATTTAACAAACCAGGTATATTTTTCTTTGAACCGGGTGCATTTTGGAGTCTGTTTTTAATCTTACATTTCTGTCTACTAGTTCCTTATTTCCTTGAATGTGAAGTACTGAATCTCGAGCATTTGAGATATATATCATTATGTGTTACTAGCTAAACCTCGGCCCTGGGTTATATTACTTTAATTTGTAAAAAAACCTGACATAGTCCTCATGAATATATTTCAATTTTCCATCATCCGAATTTTTTCTATCATAATTATAGGATGTTAAATTTCCCTTTTCTCGCCCTTTCCCAATTAAAGACATGGATAATTCACTCTTTAGCTCTGTCTCCGTCAGAGACACAGGCAGTTCAATTTCAAACTTTATTTCCTCTATAGCCGGTTCAATCTCCTACTCTTTGTCACTATCATATAGTACGTTCAAAAGAAACATCCTTCGTATAAAGAAAAGAAAGAAGAATCAGTGATGTCATTCGATCAGTTTAATCATTACATCAATAATAATGTTGGTGAAGAAAAAAGTCTTCCTAATAACTGGGTGTATAATGTCTTCACGGTAATGACTTCTATGGAGTTTATGTAATTTAAGTTTGATTGAACAGTTACGGTCCACTTTTTGATTCAAATTGACTCTTTTACCACGAAAAGCTGAAATTTATTTAGCTTATAATTTCCATCGACCATACTAGTTTCAACTTTCTACACTTGTGGCTTAAATATCAAATGTTTAGTCTTTGTTGTTCAGTCATTTAATCATCATCAGTTTGATATTAAGACCCTTAGAACTCTTACTGTTTTTTCGAATTCATTTCGGCTTATGTTAATTAAAGCTTATAATTACTGGTCAACGGAAAAGGAAAATGTTTTTTCTGAAATGATATATGGTATTTCATTAGCCGACGTACTCAATCATTTAGGAGTTATATTAAGTTTCGAAGAAGTAATGGTATTTTTGATGAATTCTGAAAATTTGTTTGAGCCCCAAAACATCAGTTTGTTTCATTATGTGTATTAATTATAGCAAGACTCTATCCCTTTCAGCCTCGTATGAAAGAAATCATGTTGACTTGCCTGCATGCATCAATGAGTAAACTAGAACAAAGACGGTCAACGTTTGAGTTGTTGGGATTTGATTTCATGATTGATCGTGAAATGAAGGTAAAACCTTTAATTTTACTGAATAGAAATGATGGAAGTTTAACGTTATTGAAAAAACTTCCAATTTCATTTCTCTGGAGAGAAAGGTACCAGGTTGGCAACCTCAGCTTAGCTCTACTCAACGAAAAACGAAAAGCCCAGCAATTTGATCGGTGTGGCAACTTCCTGGGAGCTGTTGATAGATTTGATGCAAGCTTTAAAATGGGATAAGAAAGTTGGCTTACACTAACAACATCTCCGACAAAGTTAGCTTACTCTTCTCAGCTTGCTGTTGATATTCACTTTGTAGAATTTCCTTTTTTCATAGGTTTGGCTCATCGAAATAAATGTCAATCCTGCTCTCCATACAAATTGTCAAGTGCTCAAAGAAGCAATACCTCCTGTTGTGGAGCAATCTATCGGTAAAAATGTCTTCTTTTTCATCAGGCCCATATCGTAGGGGGTCGTTAGGAGCGTTCGACCCCTTTGTTTTTTTAATTAGTGTCCTTTTTGATCATTAATAATTCATTGTTGTATGATGTTTGGATGTTTTTTGACTTTGTGACATTACCCTTTTTTTTAAAAAGCGAGCCCCATTGAAAATTTCACTTTAAGGCCTGTTTATGAACTTTTCGAAATCAGAAACGTAACTCGATTTACATATCAAAAGAAGGTTTGCGATGTTTTGAAATAAAAAAACTGTGAATTTAATCTTATTTAAAATAAAGAAAATATGAAATGGTTCCATTAGGTTTCAATGGCATTGTATTATTCTCTTGTGTGCCAAATAAACAGGGGGAACCCAGTAGTTTAGAGGGTTGTAAAATTTCAAAATTCAATTATTCACAAAAACACAATTGTTTACGTCACAAGAGCAAAATTGATTCAGCTATCCCTTTGTTTCAATCACACATATTAAACTCTAATTGATTAAATTGAAGGTCAAACAATTTCTTTATTAATTCTTGACAATTCAGAGTGAGAAATCCAAAAAAGGTCTAGGGTAGTTGGGAAAAAATCGAAAATTAACAAGCAGGGTTAATTTGTTACACAAGAGAGTGACTTAATCAAAATAGCTTGAAACATCGTTTCTTTTTTTTTAGATGTTGCGTTAGAGATATTTAACAAACGGAGAAAAGGGACGAAATTAGATGCGATTGGCACCTCGTCTTCTTTAGAACCTATTTATAATGCTGTCACTGGTTTCTCTTTTAAGAATGATTTAACTCATAAAACATCTGTTATTGACGCAGAATCAAAAGATATCGCAATTGCAGCTGACTCAAAATAATGTTTATGTAATAGCGCTGTCCGAAGAACAATGTGCGTGCAAAAAAACTGATAGTTTGATCAAGAATGGGTTCCGTTGTTTATTATTGACTGTTCATACTTGTCTGAATGTTTCACCAACACGCGTCAGCATTTTGATAGCAGCTGTCAGACGAGGAGCATAAGTTGTGTAAATTACCGTATTAGGAGAAATTTTGTGATCGTCAAAAATTTACGTTTCATCTAAACGCCAAGGCGTGAAGTTTTACCAGATTATGCATGCGAAAGTTTAGTCACCCATAGTTGGCGAGATGTGCAACCTTCTCAAGAGGTGTTTTTGAGTAATTTTGACAAAAGAAGAGAAACTCGTTTTGAATTCTGCTCTTCTGAGGAAAAATTATTTAAGAACCCAGCCAGCCCTCACCGCCACCGTCACCGTTATCGTCACTAGACTTAATTTTTCTTACTACGTTGTCATATGGTTTTCTGTAGAATTTATGATTTTGAATTTCGTAGTTAATTCTTACAAAATTGCGTAAACCACGAAACTTATCCATGTAGCTAGTACTCATTATCATAATATTATGAACTTCAGATGATTTGTTTGTTGTTTGTAGGAGGTGCATTACTTTCAAAAAATCTCGGACGTTATAAATTTTGGACGCTTTGGATTTTTTTGCGTCCTAAGATTTAAACGTCCGTAATTTCTTAAACACTAATTTTTCCGTCGAAAATTTACAAACAGAA
>JAUBWS010134182.1:0-20836 GCA_032270445.1 Darlingtonia californica
ATCGGTACGCTCTGCCCACCATTTCTTCTTTCCCCGATTCATTTTTATCTTGTCTTGACGGAACAAAAGGTAGTTTTAGCTAATGACTTCTGGTTTTTCCGAGAATCGATTGTTTAAGTGTCCGGTTTTTTCCCTATAATTTGGGGAATAAAAAAGCGTGTCCGGTTTTTACCCCAGCAAGCATAAAACTTAACTGGGGTAAAACCCGGACAAGCAATTAATCACACAAATAAATTTGTCCGGTTTTTACCCCCGATATCTAAATTCTAGTAGGGGTAAAACGCGCTTTTTTATTAAATATGGCAGCCCGGTCTAAAAAATTCTTCCGGACTTCAGAAGTAGGATGTTAACATGCCTCGATTATCCAAAAACATTTAAAGTAATAACATTTGCAGAAGAAACTTTAACAAAGCAAAATATCGTTTTAAGTTGACGATTTCTTGTTTTTCGAGCATGCTGGACAAAATAACTTGAAGCAGATTAAAGGTAGGACTTTTGGATGGTTTCTTTTTTGCAAAATGGAGGACAGACATCTGGTTTCAAGATACAATCATAGGTTTTGCAGATTTCTCTTTCTAAGGCCTTATTATAGCCTGTCCGGTTTTTACCCCTTGATTTTAACTGTCCGGTATTTACCCCAGGTCACTATACATATGAGGCGAAATTAACCTTCAGTATTGTTTTACATGGAATACACAACAAATGGCAACAAGTTTTTACAAACTTCATAACATCTGCTCTTTCCATCCCAGCAAAAAGGTAGGGTGGTTGTCTTGTTGTGCTGTGGCTGTGCCTGTGTGGGGTCCTTAAGAGCTTTTGAGAATTGGTTAACAGTTTCTAATAATTTCATCAAATAATATAAATATGAAACTGTTGTCATAGAATAACTGACATACCTGGATTCAACAAGGTACACTGTAAAAGGTTCTTTTAAGATTTCACTTTTCCTTCTTTCTGATTCGACTACTGCTACTTCCATTTGATTCAGGAGAGCTCCCTCAGGGAAATAAAGTTTCTTACCACCACTCATTCCTTCTTCTTCATATTTCCTGTAAGCCATAATGTTTTGTAAAACCTGCACGGGAAACCAACAAAGAATTCACAATGTTTTGCAGGATAAGTGATACAAAACTCCACAAAAACAAACCATCAACACGAAACGAATCTGTGGGAGGAAGCCCTATTTATTTACATTTAGTCATGCGTTAAGCGAACAAAATTTGACCTTCGCATTCCAAAAACCGCTCTTAAGGGTGGGATCCATCCAGAGAGGCCGCGTGTGATAGGGGAAAGGGCGTAGAAATACCCACCCTCTTTTTTCGCGCACCGTCTATTATATCACTGCACCGCAGTTTATCGTAAGAAAAATATGGTGGTATGGTTCCAAACAAAGAACATTTGCGGTAATGATATATATATTTCAATATAAGAGATCTGAAAGGAATTACATATAAGTTTTTACGCCTCCTATTCCAATTGTAAAGGTTTCTCAAAACCTTCCCTGTCGTACATAGAAGTTTTTGGTCGCGTAAAATATAACAGAAGGAATTTACTAGCGTGCAAACCTTGATGTATCAAAAAACAACAAACATTGATCTTAATTAATATTTCATACATTTAAGTATGTATTTTGTTCATATAACATGTATCGGAATCATATTGTAGATAAATTATTGATGGTATGAATAAAACCAAATTTTTAATTCATGCTCTTTCACGATTGGGGTTAGATAAAAATATATAGAATTCATGGAAAAGAGAAGTTTCTCTCATAATTTGTTGAAAATGTGAACCAAAATATCATTAACAGGAAAAAAGTTTGTAATGCTCCATAGATTTTTTCATCGTACAGAAAAACAACCACCGCCAACTACCTACAAGCGTCATGTAACTGTTTTAGGCGATGCAAAGGTCGGAAAATCGGAATTAATCAGACGGGCAATCACCGAATGTCATTGGGATAAGAAGCAGAAAAATAGCACCGTTAAAAACTTTCAACTTAGAGAACGGTATATTCCTACTATTGAAGATTTCTATAAGCTGAACTTTTTATACGGAACGTCTCTATTTTTACTGGAAATCGTAGATACATCCGGAACTGAGCAGTTTCCGGCAATGCGGAAGCTGAATACCAAAAATGCTGACTTCATTATTATCATGTATGATGCTTCACGTAAGTCGACCATCAAGGAAGCAGTCCGCTTGTATAAGTTGACTCGGGAAACCCGACCTGTTGAATCCGGACTATTGATTATTTTTGTTGCCGGAAAATCGGATTTATTACCGCAAGAAAATACACCTTGCATAATTGAAGAAATTGAAAATGTAGACAAAGGAGTTACAACCATCTTTTCTTCATCAAAAACCGGTTATAATGTACAGAATATCTTCGAGATAGGTCTAAGTTTTGGCTGTGTTCCAGTCAATAGAACTGTACAGGTTTTGTAATGATAATATTGACAGATGAAGGTGCTAAAATAAGGAAAAATATAACCTCAAAATTTGCCAAATATTTGACCAACATACAGGAACTGTATTTTCTGAAGTAGTGAATTTAATGAAACAAGGATGAAGTTTTTGGATGATAAAGCTGATATCGTGTGTAGAAAAAGAGCTCACTTTTTAATCTTTGCTTTTCTTCTCCGTTTCATAGATTTATCATATCATATCAAGTGTGGTGACACTATCTAATCTTTTCAACAAAACCAAATTTTCAACTTCCAAAAAGTATATGCTCAGATTCAGCATAAAATGTATCAAGTGTATATAATTTAAATAAAGGTATATTTCTCAAATTCCCTGTCAACTTCAGACCATTTTCTATGTCATGGTGCATGGATTAAAGAGCTCCTATCTTATCATGCAAAACCGTAGCAGAAAGGATGAAATTTTCTTATATATAACGGAAGTTTTTGTCTGAAAACTTTCTAATGTTTAATAGGTTCAGTGCCAATGAAAAGTACACTCGTTATTCCTAGACAGTCAAAATACCGAACGAAATTAAGTTAAAATTCTCATAAAAAATGCCACATATGTCATTTCAGCTAAAAATTCTAATTTGTGCTTTGGCTTTGATGGTTTTTTCATTTTTTTTGTCACTTTTACACCTTAACAGAAAAACTGAAAGAATTATGTTCAATGGTTATCTCATCGTCAGCGCTTGATGCCCATCACGTAATTACTATGGCACAAAAACTTAACTCATTTGGGTCGAAATTAGGATCATCTCTAGTTCCACATAATGTGATACATGAATTTGAAATGTGTTTGATAATAGATGTATATATGTGTAATTTAAAAAACCAGAAAATTTCATGTAAATTTTGTTTCTAAATACTTTTGACGATTTATTTTTTCTTTCAAATATTATTAATAAGTAAAATAATATATAATGGAATTTAAAAAACTCTCTGTAGTCACAAATATAAACATATAATTATTAGAAGTCATATATTTACAAAAAATGAATGGTTTTCATCATATACAAAAAAGTTTGAAAGAAACATAACCTTACAGGCTTAGAAAAAAGTTTTCTTTTAAATATTCTTTACAGAGAATGCGCACGACGCAAACTCATTATTCAAACACGGAATATCAGCGATCGGGAAACAAACCGGGAAAATCGGATAGTCCTGTGTGGTCGGGACGCAATGCAAAAATTCGCGTCAATGCTCACGCACGGCCATATTGGAAAATTTACCCTTAACACATCGATTGACAAAACAACAAATCACAGGCTAGTGACAGATAATTCCCAAAAATTATAGTTCATTAATAAAGTGGGCAAACCAGGCATTTTCGATTCATTGTCGCAAGAGGACGGATAAAGTCTAAAATTGAAACCACAAATAAGAAACTTTGCAAAACAAACCTCGGTAAGGAGAACACGAATAATGGTTAAAGGTGTACTTGATTCAGCCTACCCTGTATCCGAGTGTTTTCCAAGTGAAGTAACCTGAATAGAACAGACCGTACAGACTAAATTCAGCCTTCAATTTTATGCTCTTGCTTTTGCTCCGTAAAACGTGAATACTTTAGTCCTTTAAAATCGTACGAATAATCAAGAAAAATTAACGTTCTCCTGCGAGAACTGCCTACATACCAGTGCCTACATATTTTTCACATTTGAAAAACGTCTTACTGCCAAGATTTGTTTTTAGTTGTAGTTCCATTTCGCTGGTATTCCATTTTTGAAGATGCAAATAAATTAACACTAATATCTGTAAGAATTTTGATAATACATAATTATATTTAACTTAACGTACGTCTTACTTATCTCAACTCTGTTCCCTACCACCCTTGATCTTTCTGAGCGGATGACGGGCGTTCAATCTTAACAGTTGTTTATTAGTGATGTTCAGTTGAACAGCCTTATCGGGTGTCATTTCAGTCATTTCAGCTGGAATTGGCTTCACGTTTTGAGAAAACATTTTATTTTTTAACCTATCTAGAGGTATTACCCAGCAACGATCACGTGACTTCAGCCGTCGATTTCATTGGATAACCAAACTTGTCGTCCATCATTTTCGTCGTTTCTTCTACAATCTACTTCCTACAGCTTTCACTAGGTTCAGGAACACCCACCCATTAACCCGTACTCTCCAGTTAACGTTAAGTCTTTATTGGAGCCTTGGAGATAGTGTACATTGTATTGTCTCAGTAGAGGTGCACTCTTTAGATCCTAAAACAAGAAGTTATCTAAATATAGTGGGAACAGTATAATAAGAATATCTACACATCAGCTCTTTTGGCTTAACTTTTATATGGAAAGTCTTACAAATACATCTGTTTTAGATAGATAGCCAACAGAGAAAAAATTAGGTTCACTGAAAAGAGGCCAGGGACAATTATGATAGTCTAAACATGTACCAACTTGACGGGCATGGTTCAAAGTTTCAAAAAATAATTGTTTAGTGTCTGAAATGTTCTTGCGGTTGTATTTTACAGACCTGGGGAGAGTGTTTAGACTGCCCCCTCTCCCTTTTGAAGTGAAATTTTGGAAGAATTGAATGCGACTGTTCTGACTGAACCAGTAGATAGATCATAAAAAGTAGCTAAGAAAAATGGGATTATTTGTCGAATTTGGAGTACTATGAACAGCTAAAAAGTAAAATATGGCCTAATTATTTCCAGTAACATATTTCTGTTAACGTTAGTACTTTAGATAACGATTTCTCAGTTTGATGTGAAAAAAGAATGAATAAAAAATGGCATACCTTGGCAATAGATGATATTCGTCGAGCGAAAGATTTCATATTAGTTTTTCCATCAAGTTCGTTATTATCAAATCTAATAAACATTTTAGTAAAGTCACGTTTGAAGGAATACGAATTCTCATTGGTTGCCGTCAACACGTGTATCTTGTCGTAATTCTTCTTTCCCAGTCTCCTTCCCTTACGCACGTGCTGTACCACGTGACCGGCGTAATTTTGATCAGCAATAATAAGAAAGTTTTTAGCGTTACAAATCTGCAAGGGAGAAAATAGCTGTTCAATGGGTAATATCTCAGCTTTACTGGCTTTCCCATCTTCGTTCCAGTCCCAAAGTAGCAGATCTCCATTTTTCGTAGTTGGTCCGTTCAAATAAATGACAAAAGTATCGATACATTTCGTGTCTTTGGAACAAACGTTTTCAACGTGTCTTGTAATTGTTGAAGCATCAACTGCTGGTACCGTAACTTTGTCCTTCGTGTCATCGCCAACTAGAAAAAATCAAATAGAAAATTCATATTTTGGATCTGGAAACTCAGATATACCTAAGTACGCCAGTTACACTTTCACGCGAACTAAAAAGAAAAACACTTAAGGTTGGACGTGGTACTGGTTCAGTAATAAATTGTATTGCACAAAAATACACAATAGAATGGCATCTATTTACTTTACTTGGTAAGGACGTGTACGCGTATAGTTCAAACTAGCCTTTTACCAATTTATTAATATTTCATTACCCGACAGCCGCATTGGTGGGCCTGGTAAAAGCACTTATGTGCCAGGAATCTCCATTATTTTGGGCATCTTTGGAGATCTATTTCTTAACCGGGGACCGCTCCCTGGTCCCACATTCGTAAAATGTTTGAAATTCCATGACAAGTAGTTGTCATTGGCAGTTAAGTGGTTGAACAATTTACAAAAATATTAAGCTACGGGTAAGCCAATTTTACGACAAATTAGGATATTGTTCTTGGTTTTCACTGCATATAAGAAAAACTTTGCTCTCCTTTGCTGTTTTGTTTTATGAAGAGCTCCTGGCCCGGTGTAAACATGACGTGTTGTTAGAAAAACTTGTGAATTTGATACAAGGAGGTTGTTCTTGTAACAACTTCACTGATGTTTTCTGTAGGCAAGACTACAAGATATGTTTGGGTGGACGAGATATTTGCCTCAATTATTCTATCTAACATGAGAAACTTTTATACTAAAGAAATTGTTTGAGACTGTTGGTGAATTTTTTGCAAAAAAAATCTTAAAGCATTTTTCTAAAGAACATTTTCAATGCCAAGCCGATTATCTCTTAAGAATTAAATACAATGCTTGTTGATTTTTTTTTGTGTTTTTAGAAATTTGGCATTCAAATCATGTTTTGATAAAGGACACTCGAAGTCTGAATGCATATCACTCTGTAGTGTCTAATGAGCCGGTACCGACAGAAATTGCTAACAGATATTACTGTGGCATCATGAAAAATAATATGGCGCCGACGCATAATTTGGCATTATGATAAAAAACAACATTTTAGTATCGGCAGGGCTTCTTATTAACACTGCGACACAGAGGAAAGTTCTAGCTATCTACATACAAAAAAAATCACTTTTCATTGGAAAGTCGATATCGGAAGATCGGTAGACAAATGATACTTAAACATAAAGGGCCAAAAGTTTAATACAAGCTAAGCCTTAGAACACCTGCTGAGCGATTGTATATATCGTAACTGTTTTTTTCTTTTTTCATCTTTTTCGGTGAAATGTTGTTAGAGCGAAATACGCCTTTTGACGCGGACGCCTGTAGTAGAAAAGACTCGTCTTACGAGCCCACCAACTAAGATCAAGACACTTAACTCAGCCAGAAAGATGTATTTCTTTGTTTTCAATCTATTTCGGACATTCTTTGAACGTCGGACGCAAAAGTAACTTAATTATGAAAAACAACTATTCTTTTTTAGCGGTATCGTAAAACCATTTTAGCATGCTTTCTTTAAATGTTTTTTAATTTACCGAAAGTAAGCACGTGTAGACATACCCTTGATTACAGACATAAGTAAAGCATAATTTACATTACCAACATTCGCAGACGATGATAAAAGGTAACTGTAAAACTCAACTCATTTTTTAGTGTTAAGACTTAATCCAGTTATTGTGAAAATAAATATTACATGTTACAAAAATAACTGAAATTGATCGACATATTTTACAAGCTAGCAGGTGAGCAAGTTTTAAACCATAAAGAGATTTAGTTTATCTAAAAAACTTGGTTGAAATTTTTAGTGTTTCTTATAGAAATGTGGCTCAGAAAAAAATAAACTGTGTGACGCAAAATGATAGTAAGATACGCACGAACGAAATTTGAAAATTTCGGGTCCCCTTTAACATAAAGTAAACAAAGATTTCTTATAATTGCCATGTCAAATACATTCTGTTAGTATGACTTAGTTCACATGCCGCCGCACTACCTTACACTATTAAGAGTTAAGAGAGCTAGGCACTAAGTTGATAAATGTTTTACACGTTAAGCGGTTGAGAGGTAGATGCGAAAATTAAGAACGGGCTACAAGAAACGCGTACTACTTTAGCGTATCGATCGCTGCATCCAATCTCTAATTGTGTCAAATATTGTTTAAAGTCTATCAAGAGGATTCGTAGGATGTTAATGAATCAAATTCACTCAATAAACACAAAACACACTCAAGTCATTTCTTTAAGAAAGCGTGTAGACCATCAGGGAAAAAAATAAGGAGATGTCATTGAGAAATATTCAAGAGATCAGCGAAGAGCAATTTTCCAAGAACATACAAACACATTTAGGTCTTCTATTCAAGAATCCTGAACCATTAACAAATATATTAGGGAGATAACAAGACTATAAGGAGACAGGAGAGGAGTAATTTCCCAATAAACACAAACATATATCTTCCGTGACAGGGTTCAGACCACTATTTCGAAATATAAGATAACATATCTAGCACGTAACAGCGAAAATCAACTACACGTTTTGTATAAGAATGTGTTGAGGTTGAGATTTAGAGTTTGAATTTTCGGAATCTAAGGATGAAAGAATTTTTGGAAGGAACGCAAAGTATACCAAAGGGAAGAGCTAGGTTTTACAAACAATTTATGTCTAAATCTGTAGATAGGGCTTGAGATAGTTGATTGAGTCTCAAGTTAAGAATATCACTACCTTTATAAAACGCACGTAGCAACTTTAAATGCACCGTATCCACGCTAAAAACGTGAACAAAATTTATCACTTACGTTTTATTGTTGAATTGTTGGCGAAAAAAACTTTGATATTTCTCTCGTCAAAGCTCCGGTGTTTATTCAAGTGTCGATACATATCCTGCAAATTATGAAGATGTCGAATACGATTTGTGTATTTACTCCAGCCGCCCGATAATAGTAGGGCGTAATCGCATGACCACCCACAGACTGATTTTTCACCACTGAAACCGCCTCTGTTAATCTCTTTTGAACATAGTTTATTCCTGCATTTGTGTTTGCTGACTTCGTCCATCTTCGGACACGGTCCGAATTTTGGAATTTTGGAATAACATCGAAGTTGTTGTTTAGCAACATCTGACGTGTCATAAACGAATGGAATAAAATCGAATGAGCAAGCCTTGCGAAGGTTCTTCCATGGTTTAAACTGTGCCATGAGCAAACATCTTCCGTTGTTTGATGGAAGGTACATGCATTCAGGCTCTGAAACTATGACGAGAAAATGAAATAAAATATAGCTCAAAATCATCCCTTATCAGAAACATTATTTTTAGATAGACTCCAACCCTTACACAGCCAGCACCTTCAAACGACGTCAAAACGACGTCTTGTGCTAACAGGGATGCTCACCTTCGTCCGCATTGACTTAAGGGTTATAAGGGTTAGAGTTCATCTCAAACGAGATGTTACTACTCCTTTATTCAATGTCCTTGACTTTTCTGAGCTAGGAATACTAGGATTGGTTGAGAAATCTACATGGTTTTATTAACTCTTCATGCAAATATTCATCAAAAATAGAAAGAATGTGGCCCCGCCCGGGGGGGGGGGGGGGCCAAACCCCCCGCCCCCCCCCCCCCCCTACAAAAAAATTGGCTATTTGAGCGTTCAATGTCGAAGATTTAGCGAAAGATATTTTTCTGCGTTCTCTCAAAGGACATCATTAATATAATAGCTTTCTAGGTAACGAAAAAGAGGAATTTTACAAACGATTAGCAGTGAAAATATGAAAACATTAAAACATACGAAGTACAATCTACTTTTTCATTCTTAAAATAAAACATCTGTTTCTTATAAGTGTTTGTAAGCATGCTAAAATGGAAGTCACATAAAAAAAATCTCAATCGCAAAAGTCTCTTTCAGTACAGAGATAATCGAAAGCTTTCACACAGCTATGGAGACTGGATTTACAGACTACCAGGTTTTGTACGGCTCCATAAAACAAAAAGGAAAACAAATCATAATATTAAACCACAACTATAAGAAGGTTTCACAATCAAAACATTCGGTATCGGAACTGCTATCAATTTCCGCGATTATAGACGGACAAGAGACGATCAGTAGCCGGGAAATTGTCACCACGCCAATCTACACTAATTTTATTTTATTACATCATCGATAAGCGTGTTGTCTGTGCCGCGTCACCGACTCACGTTTTTTTAGCATAATGACGTCATTTCGATTTCGTTTTTATAGGGCAGGGCTGACGAATAACGGTTAAAATCTGCTGTAATCCTATTGTCACTCCACTCAGATTTTCTTCAGTAAAGTTCTTACTGTTCGACTTAAGAAAGACTTGAGTTAGAGATGTTGAGAATCTATTACTGTATTCATTTCAGGAAAGTCCTCTAGAACCATAACTATCAAGAAGCACCTTAAAATTTTGTCACACTCAAAAGAAATACCTTTTTCTTTTAGCAACTCTCTTCTCCGTAATTGAAGAAGGGGAGGGGTAGTAAGGTATTTTTTCGACAATTCATAGTAATGTTTTGTCATAACCTGCATGCATAATAATATACTTTAGGTAGGGCTTTTTTTTGCAAATTAGAAATTGTACCTCCCGGCTACCCCGCATTCAATTACAATAAAGTAACTTCTCTTCATATAGATGTTCATATTGGCACTTAAAAAAAAGTTACAAATTGTAACCAAAAATAATCGAATAGACGCATCGATCTTGTTTCTTAAAAAACGCTCTTGTACATCGTCGCGATCAAAAGGATTGCCGACAGATTAGCGAAAAGCGCCAACCATCAAGTGTGAAATGTCAGACAACTTGCCGATTGCGACACCGCTGCGCTATCGTATGATGGTCACAAAAATTTTCGTGGAAATGACACAAAATAATTAAATTCATTTAATTAATTTTCGGGAATCGCAAATCGTCACTAATTATCGAAGTCAATCACTGCAATTAAGTATCCAAACAAAAATAACGTCACATTAACCCATTAACCGACCGACTGACTCATTGCATTATGACACTTATAATGAAGCCCTCGCAAATTCTCATATTTATCTTCATATACACATAAGATCGCATCCTTATTCTTCCTGCAGGTGTGTCTGTACATCCCTGGGAATATCATTATTAAAGAGTGGTTCCTTTGTCGAGTGGCACAGTGGCACTTCTCCTTGATTGTTTTTCTTTTCGTCTGATGTGTTAAGAAAAATGTTGTCCTTTGACAAAGACCCCATATTACCAAGATATTCCTTCAATCCTCAAGCTCAAACTATCATTTTTAATCTCATAGAAAAACAGTATAACGTTTGAACTGAAAACCAAGCCACAGATTGTTCTTACCTTGTTCCAGCCTCGTATTCTTAGAAAAAAGAAATTCATACGCGGTAAAACACAAGCTAGGTAGACTGCAGTACAATTCACTATATGGAAATAATACTTCTACGGTTCTGCACCCCTAGTGCAGTCCGTAGTGAACTCGGCTACCCATGCACTAAGGTCACGGTCCCCAATCAGGAGATTATGTCAAAAGATGATCAAAACGTGGGGTTAAGATAATTATTCATACCTGGTGATCTGTAGTAACTTCCTTTGCGTCGGTCACAGAATTCCTTGGTGACTCCTACTTTAATCAAAGTCATCACGATAACATGCCCAAAGTGAGCATCTGGCATTGGGTCCACTATCACTACAGCATCTAAGTCTTTATACAACTCAAAAGGGCTTGGCCTCAATGGTACCCTCATAGTCAAAGTGCTTCTTTCACTGACTTTCTCAGCCATATAGAAGTTCATGAGCTCCGGTGAGCGTTGACTGAGAATGGTACAGTTTTGACCTGCCGTTAGTTCTTTGCAAGACTTCAATTTCATTAATTCTAGTACTTTCTTGGCTCGATGAAATATCAACAGTTCACGTTCGGTTTTCGTAGTAGCTTCAAATGCAGCTAACGTGGAAGGAATAGTTAGGAAATACAAAGCAAATGCAAGGTAAGTAGCCATAATATCTGTGTATCACAATATCTCATCAGTGGTTTTCAAAAACCATGCAGTTAACCACAATTAAATAATTATACGATCATTAAATCTAATAGAATTGATCAAATCTGTTACTTCTATTTACGATACTGTAATCTTTTTACCAATCGATGGTAATTCCGAATATCAAATCTGCGTAAAGGTTATCTGGTATAAACGAAGGTTGGTTGGTCGATTGGTGATTTTTCCAGCGGTGTGGTAAGTTCCTTGAAATTCTGATGCACTTTCTTGAACTAGAGTAAGATAGATATAATTTCTAGCGTGAAAATATAACTATATGAAACAAAGAAAATGCATAAAAGAGATGTATAGAGACTATGCTTTTAACTTCGTGAATGTTCAGTTTACTGATCTACCATTTGTATAGCAATGGCCGCGGACGGTAAAGGAACAATATAATAATGATTGCAAAATTTTTTTTTTATGTTTTCATTGTTCGGCGACTGTTTGATCATTACCATTTCAAGCGTCCTGCTTGCTTTGTGTTTGTAAAAAAATTGATAGCTTAAAAAGAAAAGAAAGAACTAATTTACAGAAAAATTACAGATTTGAAATTAAATTTATAGTATAAAATTCAAACACTCAAAACACGTAGTAAAGATACTAGAAAAGTGAAAGATTAACGTGAAAAGTTCAGACAAGAAACGTTCGAGCTAAATAGATGAAAGGAAAAAGGTTAAAATTAAGAAATTTCATTATGTTGTAGCTATTATTTTTGTATTTTGTTATATACATACATATTTCTGTATTATTTATATACGAACAGGGTCGGTAGATGCTTTTTTTATTATTGACACAGTAAAGATAACTGAAATCGCCCGATTAGCACGAGCGGCGAAAATGTTTCAAGCAATTAGCTGTATTTAGACGCAAAATAAACTCATAGAGAAATAGTAGCTTGTATATGGACAAAACACACACCTATTTATAAGAAACAAAATAGCCAGATATTTGCATAAAGCACAAGTTTATTTAAATAACAAACGAAACATCATACATTCACAATTCACTATAAGAAACAAAATGGTACAAAACAAACACTTATCAGTAAGAAATTAAAAAACACACACTTATTTATAGGAAACAAAAAAGAACAAAAATAGAGACTTATTTATAAGAAACAAAACTGAAGAGCATACAGACTTCTTCACGAAAAACAAAAGTATAAGATATTTGCATTAAAAAAAAACATTTAAAAAAAACGAAGCAGTATTTATATGAACTGAACACATACTTTTTATAAGAAACAAAATAGTAAATAGATGAAAATTTGATCGGTAAAGTGTTCATATAAAAAAATTTAAAGATTCTTCGAGAGAATTTTCTTTATAAACGTTGTACTGCTGAATGTTTTTAATGAGGGATGACATTTCAGTCAAATGGGATTTCTTTTCCCTTATCGAGCATAAGAAATTTTCACATGTTCGGTTGAATGCGAACTCACCGAAAGAGATAAGTTATTTTGAAAAAATACTTTCAAACAATTAGTAGCATCAAAGTGTCAAAGGCGGCCCATTTTTGACAACACAAATTCACACGACATTCAAAAGACACTAACATTAATAACTTACATTCTAAAAGCGTCTACAAAATGCCTCAAGGAGGGCGGCGGTAAGAAATATGTGAGTTCCCCGCCCCTTTATTAGCTGACGCTGTAAGAATGTATAATATTAGAAGTTAAAAACATTTTCAGCACTAAGAAGCAAAGAGAAAAGCGATTTACCGTGAATTCAATCTTAATAGTTAGAAAAAATAACGTTATCATGGAAAACAGTTGCAAACATACACGAAAAGTTGAAAATCCTTTGCAGATGGAATCTCAAGAGAGCTGCATAACTGACGAAAAAAACTCCGATGTCAAGCAAGAATTTAAATCAAGGATACAAAATACAAAAATAACGACAATAAATTTATATTTTACCTTACCTTATAACGTATGATTTTATTCTTGTAGAAAATTTCTGGCAGTAAAAATATTCCTTTTGACAAAGAATTGAAATGAGAAGACCGATTCGCATCAAAGCCTGCTTTTCGGTTCACGTACATTTGAAAGTATACGGCGGAAAGGTCGAAACATAACGGTGAGAACGTTACATTTGGGCCTTCCCGCTGGTATGGCACGGCGTTTCAATGCCGTTCCGACGTCATTGTGATGTTGTGACGTCACATGAGCGTTGACACGACGTTGAAAAGATGTTTTTTATCGGCCGGGTATTCATAAAGAAAGTAAATTTTTAGTATGAGGTGTTTAATACAATTAGAATATGGACGAAGGGTTACATAAAAATTTAAGAAGAAAGAAGAATAGAAAACGAGATGAAAGTATAAAAGTGTGAAATACAAGAACCTCAACAGATCTTTTTGTAAGAACAATTTTGCAAGAAATTTTGCAAAGAATAAACTGAGAAGAACGTGAGGCTCAGATCTGAAAGTTAAAAGCAACCATGTTTACAAATGTTTTTCCTATAAAATGAAAGAGCTACTAAAGGGAAGGAATTTTGACGGAAATTCAATTTAGCGATTAGCGTTTTGTTGGGAATTTAATTTGGCAGTTTGCCAAATTTCCCGCGAAATTTAAATTTTTTTCACTAAACCAAAAAAAAAAATTATTTACTGTAATTATTTCGAAACTTTAATTTAATAAATTCTTCTAAAATTTAGTAAATTTAAAGACTGAAACTTATGTTGCATAACATACTAATTTCGCTCTCATTATACATTCACTGCCGACAGTTCATTGAAGGTAAAGTTTGCAATATTTCGAGCAATTTCGGTTCTGTTTCTTTCAAGACCCACATCAAGAGCAAGAATATGCTTTAAGAACGAGTAAAACTCTTCTAAAGGCTGTCTGTTTATATTTCTGAGCCTTTTTCAAGTTACTAGTTTGTTTTTCCAAAAGTACCCTGCAAATTTCTATGTGTTTCTAGTGTGAAAAATAAAAAAATAAGCATATATAATGTTCTTAAATTTTGAAACAGTCATTGATTGTTCTTATCTTTAGCATTTCAATTTCCCAATCCTTTTTATAAAGAAAACTTAATCTTATAGGAACAGGAAGCTCGAATATTACCAAAAATAAGAATAACCTGAGAACAATCTGAGAGTCCGTTTATCATAGAAACGTATCATAGAATAGAAAACTTAAAGTATTTTTATTTTCATTAGGTGCGATTTGGCAAGAACAACATTAGATCTGATCTCAATGGTTCTTATAAAAAAGCGTGTTAACGGTTCCGTGATGAGATGAGGAAGCATAAGAATTTAATGAAGTTTGGATAAAAACAAAGAAAGCCGAAATGATCATTTCCCCCTTCTATCTCCGCCTCTCTCTTTTGCAACAAAAACTAGAATTAATAAACTGACCTCATCCTTCTCTAGAGACAATGATGTCATCACGAGGTTGACGTCAATTAAAAATGGCGGCCTACTACAAAAACGAATTGACAGAAGTTGCTAATTCGTGGAGAATAATTATGGTTAAGCTTTGATACAAGAACATCTAGGATGGTACGATAATTCACGTAGTTATTGTATTGAAGTATTCATTGATATATGATACTAAATGACTATGGTTCTTCTATCTCCATTACTCAATATATAAGAAATTTATGACGACATGAATACCACTTACAAAGAGCTGTACGTGACTTGCAAATAAGTCAAAAAAATACAGTATTCTATGGATAAGTGGGACACTGAAGGAACCAAGTAAAAGTTTACAGGGAAGGATTAGAAAATGTCCCAGTTATCGCAAAAATAGTGGTCCCACTTAATGGATACAACGGGAGTCATATAAAGTGGACATCTCTTGCAGAAGAAAAGCAATTTGAGAAGAAAATCAACTCTTTTATGGGTTAAATACATTTGGGTCAAACTCAATATATGATCAGAATCTTTTTCAGTGCCTTTACTATTCACTTATAGATACACCAAGTCCCTTTGAATTCAAAGCTGTTGGGAACATTCGGTAAGGGGTGGGAACTTACTTGTAATAACGAATTTAGTTACTACTGGGTGGCCACTCGAAAATCAACACTTAATTCCAGGACTTATCAAGGGCTTTTCCACGATTTCTTAAACAACATTTTGCATATCACGAAATTTTTAGATGTATAAATGGTAAAGCAATCGGTGAAACTCGTCCAGATTTTTTGAAAAAAGCTCTCCATCTTTCAGCCATCATAAATTTCCTACAACTTTAAAACTGGACATCATATTTCCATACCTACTCTTGTTCCACATTAAACATTCTTGCTGTATTGAGAATTTATTAGCTGATCGAAATAGCAAATGCCATCAGAAGACACAAATAATACTAAACAACATTCCCTAACGTCTTGTCAGCTCTCGTATCACTTCGAGAGATATACTCAGCCGTCTGGTGGCGGGAATGTCTCTAAAATAAGGTCGTCGAAGACTTGTACTAGTACACTTGTGGTTAAAACGCGACCGCAGATCGCCAATATGGAAGAAGTATTAAGAATATACGTGAGTGAAAACTAGGACAAGTAGTTATTCAATCAATCAACTCTATAGTTTGACTGTTTTCCCACAGACAGGAAGAACACAAAAGGGTTTAACTTCTCGAAAGAGCTTGAGAAAGTTTTTTTCAGACACTGACATCTCATTGGTCAGTTTTCTGGTTCTCATGAGAAGCAGACTTTGAAAGATTAGGGGAATGAGACTAGACAAAGATGGTGAGTTATTGTGGTTACACATTAGGCATTTGTCATTTCCCGTCACTCATATAAATGACCAAGTACCAATATGCGCGTCAATAAGGACTAAAGATGAAGAGTAAATTTTGGATCAAATGGTAACAAAGCCTTTATCAATGCACTCCATCGTAGGTGTTTGACTTCATATTTGACACACCTCTCTAAACCATAGTATCAGTTTTTCAAGTGTTATATGAGTTACTATATATATACTCATAGACGAGTGATACGAAGAAATAGTGCTTTTACTGGGAAAAAAATTTAAAGGAAGCGCGTATTGGAATTGCCGTTTAAATTGGTCATAAATTTGTATCGAAAAAGGTTAAACAAGTTAAATATTCTTAGTAGACAGTAATACATTTTTGTTCCCTTTTCGTTTTAAGTTTGAAGTCTGAAGTGAAAACGTGCAAACGCGGCAGAATTACCTACAATTATTCCCTTGTGCATACGAATGAGGCCCAATTTCATAATGATAAGCACATTCGATGGAGATGGATTTGAAATTTTGGTAAATAGCATAAAGATTGGAGAAAATAGGTACATAGTGGTGAAGTGGCGAAGACGTGTGCAAAATGTAGGGCGTCCTGGATGGGCGGCATAAGTAAGGTACATAGTTCGATGACATTGACTTCAGTAAACGTCATGTCATTCAGAGAACATAATTTGGAAACAAAGCGGTCATATCAAATACCCTCGACCCTAAAGTTGGATGTTCGAACTAACAAATCTCTCGGACATAGCATCCGACACACTGTAAACTACAATTTGTTGACTGTTAGAAAAGATAAGCTTAATCCATTAGGTGTTTTTAGGCAATTCGGTAGGCGTTTATACGGATACAGTTTTGTCAATAAGATTGAATAATAGCAGTGGACATGCTTGAACACACTTAGCGACCGATGAAACTGTAACTAGCTACAAATTGCAGGTTTTAAGAAAGGATCAACACCGTTTAGATAGGTGAATTCGACTCGAACACACACCTAGTGATAGGATATCATTTAGGAAGCATCGATGGCCTTTGTGTCTGTCCAGACATTTTTGACAAGAAGAGGAAGTCAAAATGGTAGACAACGATGAGGGATTAACTAATCCTTAGGGATTACAAACAAAATCTGCTCCCACTTTCCTCAATCATATAAATACTGTATCAATTACAAATTCAAAATCAGAGACTATATTGAGGTAAAGGATGAGAGTAATTTCTCATGCAATTAATATGCGATTGATAACAAAGAATGAAAGATCAAGAAAATATTTTTGAATTTTGTTGTTGTTCTATTTTTACTCCGTGCTCATAAGCAGAAAGCGGAAATAGCATGGTTTCGACGGAACAAGGATTAAAAGATAGTTTGCGAAATCGAAAGTAAAACACGCAATGATTTGGATACTAGCCCAGTCGGCAAAGTCATGGAAAACATCTGTGGAGGAGGACACACGTGTCACTTCAATAGAAAAGTACTGCTTCACAGACGTTCTTTTGGTGTTTCTTCCGACTATGAGATTATCCACACACGTTCAAATTAGTTATTGCCGAACTTCTAATTTTAGTCCAATGCATCCGAAAGGCGTTCTGGAACTACGTAATTCTGAGTTAATGATGACAATAAATAACAAGAATCGTCAAGTGTTTTTTCCTTACAGTCAATGTTTGATTTGGATACCAAAAACCTTAACTCGTTCAAGGCGGTCAATTTGTCAATTTTCAACATTTACTTCGACTCAAAAATGTTTCAGCTGAAGGGTCATACATTGACATTGGCATTTGCCAAGTCTATCAAATTTGCACTTGTTGGAAGCTCTAGAACTTTGGCGTGCCAAATATCTGAATAAAGTGTCGTTCAAAAAGTGTAGTAACCGAAAAATGGTTCTGAATGTATTTAAGGAAACTAACAAGAACCTGACAGAGGCAATACAGTAACGAAAAATGAATGCAGACGCAGTGGTGAAGTGGCTAGGGCATCGGCCTTCCAAGGAAACGGGTCCCGGTTCGAAGCAGAATGTTCGCACCACACCAGTTAGTCTTGACGCAAACCACTTCGGGTAAAATGCTATGCGTGATATGATATGCCGCGTTAACGTTATGGAGGTGGTTTGGAAATTGGTTTGCTTTTCAAATTTCCGGTGGACTTCAGTCAGTCAGTGTCTAATTTATTTGCGTTAGTTTATCGGGGAAAAAAGTCGGGGAAAAATTTAGTCATCTAAGGAACATTTTGTCATTTTCCCCCGACTATTTTGCAAAATAAGTCACTTTTTCCCGACTAAATTTTCAAATTAGTCACATTTTATTTCCTCAACTAAGTTTTGTAGCTGATGAGCTTTTAGATTTTACAAATTGCAAATTACCATGCAAAGAAATTTTCGACGAAAAAAAATCGGAGAAAATTATTAGTCGAGGAAAAAAGTCGGGGAGAAATATTGGTCGGATCGGGGAAAATTTAGTCACCACCCCAAAATTTTAGTCACTTTTCCCCGACTTTTTTTTCCAGATAAGGTACCTCATATATTTTGGTTTGCTTAACCTCGCTAATGTCATGTTCATGTTATTCAAAAATCAGAGGCTTGATGAAAGTTATTCCCTCTCCAAGCGAGTGGTCTATATCGTCAAAGAAGAAGAAACAATTCAAAAAACAGACAATGATCATATACCTATAAATTCTTCCAATATTTTGATGAACGTCTTTCAATCAGCTCTCTATAAACAGAAAGGTTAATGCATATAATAGAATCCATAGTTGGGTTAAGGTGCTAGGTTTAGAACCCAAGGGTCTCAAGTTCATCACCATTACGAGTTTTTCGGGGTTGAAAACCTAAGTTCAAAACATTCGCGAAGCTCTCTAGGTAAAGAACAGAGTTCAAAACATTCACAAAGCTCTAGAGGGTGAAAGATCTGCCACCTTTAAGGAATTACACAAGCAAAAAATACTGAATGCACAAACATCACATAAGACTAAAGAGATACCTTCTATTTATTTGGTGGAAAAGAGAACGGAAAAAACTAGTGAGCGCCTGTTTTAAAATGTCTAAACTAATCTACTAGTCTGTGATATAGGTTTATCCAAATTTCATCACAAAGTTCGAGAGAACGAGGAAATTGTACCCAATACCAGAGTCTTATCACAAGGAAGTAAGGTAATTCGGCAAGTTTCGTTTTACCGCGGGAGGGACTGTACAGTCTAAGAAACTGTAGTAAATGCTGATGAAATTAGATTTTACTTGCGTGCTTTTTTATAGGATCAAACTATGTACAGAAACATAAGACTTCGAATGCCTAAAAGTTAAGAGCATGATAAGAAAATAGACTTCAAAAAACCATTTCATAGAAGGGTTGCTGAAAACAGCTAATTTTGAAATTTCAACTTACTCAATACTAACAGCTCACTTATGAAGAAAATGTTTTGGCCTTTTTAACTTTCTGCTAAAAGAACATCTACAGGATATATCCTCGAAGTTGAGTGTTCATTAAAAAAAATGTGCAATAGAGTTTCCAAAAATTGCACTTAAATTCTGCAATAAACATAAATACAACAAGGAACAAAAATATAATACTCACTTTTCTGGGATAAAATTTGATGGACTCGTCCAATGAACTGTAAATGGAGCCAAACAGTTAGCTATGCCAAACAAAGATTGATAAACGATCATTGAAATTCAAAACAATGTTTCAACTTGAAACATTTAAAAAAAAACTCTCATAGCCTACTTGTTTCATATCAATTTACGCACAAAAGAACTCGTGCGATGGAGTGCGACAGATTGTTCCTTGACACTCCTTCCGGTGATTTTGTCATTTTATTATGAGTTTCGTCATAAAATTATCGAAACTTTTATCTGTGATGTTTTCGTTTTTACTAAATGTTACGAAATTTATTTTCCGAAATATTTGCAATTTAATTCTACTGAAAGTACTTTTCAGCTTCTCAAGAGTCTTGAAATTCTCTTTAAATGTAATTTTTTTCATGAGAATCTAGAAAAGCTTTTTAGGAACTTTTTTCTATTAGCCTTGGTACGAGTGTTTCAAAAACAGGTGTAAGCAACAAGAATAATTTCATTTACCACTGAAACTAACTAGTCTAAAATTTATTTCATTAATTTCATTCAAAAAACTTTTTTAAATAAATCATCCTTTTGGGCTGCAGAAACGGATATTTCGAATAATAACTCGACGATCAACTGGATGTGTACTTAGGGAAAGTCATCATCATCTTCAGCAATCTCTTTGGCATACTCCAAGTCTTGTTTCTCGCGTTCTCGTTGTTCCTAAATTGAAAAAGAAAAACGAATTTCAACATAAATAGATGTGGTTTAAAATAGCATAATATTAGAATGTATAGAATTTCGTATTTTTTGTATGTAAGTTCCTCAAAATTAACGTATCATAATATAAAATGCACACACACTCTCTATCATTCAAACC
>JAUBWS010134183.1:0-21851 GCA_032270445.1 Darlingtonia californica
AAAAGAGTCACTATGTAGTGTATTTTTTCATGCCTTACGACATGCATACTCTGGTTTTCATCGTGTTTTGAACTACCGAAAACCGAAAACTACTCGAAAACTTGGATCTTTCATTATGAATACTTTCTTTCTTTTTGAATACTTTTTTCTACACGGAGATATGCTAACCTCTGAAAGTACAGCTGCACAGTGCTATCTATGAAGCTTGGAGGTTATAATTCCTAGCTAGCGAAGGGCTATATGAACGAATACTTTTGCGCTGAATTCTTAGCATATGCAAAGAAATATTTACGTACATCTAGCCTTTGACTTGCATACGTTATGAAGGCTCAAATTCAGCAAAACCCAAAAATTAATGAATAATTTGATTATTTACCCAGGGTAAATTTCATGAACTGTTATCAATAAGGGTCCTGCCTTCTTGGAACTACCTCAGGGTACCATGTAGAATTAACAGTGATTAGCAAACTTTACTTTCAAACGCAAACTATTTTATAGTCCGTTTCAGAAAAACCCGTAAGCGCGCGGACGAAATATGGTTGTTGTTGCGCGGGAACGGGAATTCTACGGAGGGAAGAAAAAAGAAAAGTTTTCCTCCTTTCCGGGCGCAACTGCCGTTGCGAGTTATTTTTTTGCCTTAGAGTGTTGACTTAGACTATAGAATAGTCTACCAAAAGCTTCGCAAGAGGGAAAAGTTCGGGACTCGCCAGTTTACGTGTCTTCACTTCAACCACTTGACCGAGGCTCTATTTAACTATCGGTTACTTTTCCAAAAAAAGAGAAACATAGTATGATACGTGGAAGTTATAGCAAAATTCGAATCAAAGAAACGATATAGCAAAAGTAAAGAATATGGATAGCTGCATATTTAATGTTATCCATGGCTCATTTTGATTTTACCCATTGTAGAGGAAAAAAAGAAAATAGTGCTGCAGATTTATTTATTGTTCATCTCCTCAATATTTTTCACGCACTTTTCATTGCGAGAAAAACACCTTTCTAAAAAGATGGTTTGATAAGATATGGAGCTTTTAACCACAACGAAAATCTGATCGACTGACTAAATACTAAAGGTATGCAGATGTTTTAAACCTAAGCAGCTGGAATGGAGAAAAACTGAAATCGTTAATTATTTAAACCTCTTCCAAGACAATTTTTGCGGTATTTCTTGTGCTAGTAGGAAAGAAGATTAAAAGAATGCTTCACTTTATTCGCATCTCATCAACTAATATCAATTTTCGAAAGATATTCTTCTTCTTTTTTCCAGCTATTGACAAAAAAAAAAAAACAGCGGATGAGATACATAGGAAACAAGGCGTAGATCGATGTGACTAGACTCTTATCCATTCCACATATTTCACTACGGGCAAATTTAACGCACAGTAGGACAAAGTCGGAGACCTCTTACGCAAATCGCCGGCTTTTCTGATTGAATGATTTTACAACTGCAATTATTTCACGCTATCAATTTTTAATTATATAAGTTTTTTATTTTTTATAACTGAGTAATATAGGGACAAAGAAGTCCAAACAAACAGTGTGTTAAAACAGGTATAACTTTCTATAAATTTAACAAATTTTAGCGATTTATATAGCATTTAGATAGGACAGGATTTAATTTCAGTTATCTATGTAATTTCAATAATCTATTTAATTATATATTCTACGCATAAACATGAATTTATTCCACTGCCATGGTAATTAATTCTTTAATGGTTAATCAACACAACTTTTAATGAGCAATAATTCTTTTGTTAAAGCTGTCTGATCGTAATTTTGTTCTGGTGTTACATGAACATGAAAACATTAACATAAAAAATTTAACATCACGGAATTTATAATTGCTTCTTTAATGAGCTTGTCAGTTATCAACGACCTTGAGCATCATTGTTTTGATCAAATTCATTTTATGCCTTCTTTTGAAAAGTGTTTAAATCGACCATTAAAAAGATTATTTGACTTTTTCATGGTAAAGCTTTATATCTTGCCAAAGAACTATTTTCCAAAAATGGAAAGTGAATTTTTGAAAAAGCTTGAAATAAATCCCTTCGATTGGTATAAAAATCGCTAAAATTTGATAAATTTATAAAAAGTTATAGCAGCTCTAAAACACAAGCCAAATTTTTCTGGGACACACTGTATACAATTTGATGTATATTTTTAGCCCCCTAAAATAGACAAGATTGCCCTTAAGAGAATAAATTTTCGATTTCACACTTTAATATGGGATAAAAACTGTTAATGATATATGTTAACTGGAAAACCAATTTATGCATAAGACGTTTCCGAATATGTAGACTATAATGTGATAACCTTGGCTCATCCATATACAGTAAAACCATATACGCATTAGGTTTTTACAGAAAAATTCGTTCCATAGTTCCACAGAGTAAAGCTTGACTGGCCTACAGGAAATTTATTTTTTTACAATGCAACTGTTAACTTGCATACAAGACCAGGCTTTCGTAGCATAATCTCAGAACACCTAAGATTTCAGATATAGTAGGATTTTCGAGTTTATTCTGTATTCCCAGGGGTGAATTACTCAAGAACATTTTGTACAAGCTGGAAAAAAACCACACAAAGAAGAAGAAAAAACACAAAAAGTCCCAAAAAAATCATGCAAAAATCCACAAATTATGAAACAAAATCACAATTATAAGGAAAATAAAAAGGCGCAGCAAAGAGGTGTAGCAAAATTTAAGGAGAAGAGTGATGGGTCGTTACAAAATGATTACGTTTTACATAATGAAATTTTTTGCGACTTGTCACTCTCCTCGCACACAATTCTGCATGTCGCTTTAACAGAAAATACTCCTCCGTGTCTTTGTGGGGTCTGTAAAATCCGTTAAAACTAATCAGAAATTGCGACAGCTTGAGGCGTTGTTTCCTATAGTTATATAACACGTATTCGCCTTGATTAGTGTTTTCATTCCAAAGAAAAAATGGGAATTCAGTGTGATATTTCTCAAGTCTATCTTATTATAGGTAGCAGCATATCTACACGTTCGTTTTATACATTCAAGACCACGCAAAACTCTTTAAACTAACAATTAACTTTTTTAACTGCTCCAGTGCCTGATTATTTTCAGTTTTGGACACAGTTTGTTATGATGAGTACCCATGGTTACCAACCCAGGGGTCCAGAACCATAAGAAAACCTTTTCCATAGCAATTGAGAAAGCGGTCACTGCCAGTGAAAAGGACGCAACACACTATGTTTATTGTCATTGTATTGCTTTAGGTGATTGCTGATATAAAAACTGGGATTTTCCACACATCAGATGAGCAAGACATATGCTTAAACCGGTAATTAACTTGAAATCAATTTTGACTAGGCAGGTAAACAAAAAAATTGAATTCACACGGAGTCTGATTGATTAACGGGCAAATTTATTTCAGAAGCTACGAAGATATTTAATACAGTTCATGATTTAAAGACCACCTTTTTTGAATTTTACTATTTTAAAGGAAGCTACCTCGGAAAATATGCGGAATAAATTTTCATGGATTAATAATTTACAAGAAAAAGACGAAATTTAAGCTTTTTTAACAGATTTGATTGCAGAGTGGTACGTTCAAAAGCTTCAAGAGGAATAAAATTTTGTGGAAGAAACTTTTGCGTAAAGGCAAAAAAGCCTTTTTCAAGAAAGGGAGATGAATCATTTGTCGTAAAAGTGACATGCCAGTCACCTCGTGAAAATTGATTTACCTGAAACCAAACTCCTGCAGGTTGATTTGTATATCTTTTTTGTCGAAACTCCACTTTACTATTTTTTAAGGCGATTGGCGATTAGATTTTAATATTGGAAAAACCCAAATCTCTCTGAAAATTTCTGAAAAAGTTTTTCGGATTAGTGAAAATAATATGCAACTTTAGACGGAAATTCTTTTCACCTGATTTTCATTTTCTCCATAGTTCAAGAACTAGGAAAGTAGTTTTAATTGAATATCTAATCAATATGATATGTTGAAAAGTTTCTTTAATAATTGATAGAGCGATCACTTTCCTTCATTAGAAATTTGTTAGTGAAATTGTTATTCGATTCTCTTTTTCTCTTACAGTGCCCAAAATTATTGTAATTCTATGTGGAGGAGTGTTTCTCTTTTTAAACGGCACCCTTGAAAAGAAAACACTCCGCCACATGTGTTTTTCACGATTTTGCCTACTGATTTGCAGTGTGCTATTTTAAAAAGCGGACACTTTGTTTTGCTTTATTTCACCTTTGGAAAAGCAATTATTAACCAACAGCTGATTGAAATAGACCACTTCCTTGGATATGCAATCTGTTCGGGAATGCGAATAATGAGTTATTCTCTAGTATTTTCATAAATCAAAACTGAGTAAGAACTGTTTCTAGAACGTAGAAAAGAAAGCTTACAGTGTGTTTGTATTCTAGGCAAACAAAACCAGAACAGTGGGGTTTTCCAAGCCTATTATTGAAATCTTTTAAACCTTAATGTATTTTGAATTACAGAAAATATAATAAAAACACTATTGGCTTTCAATTTAACGAATTAAGAAATGCTTCTATTCAGATTTCCACCATAGGTTGTCCTGTTTACTTTAGCAAAATAAAATATAGGTAGGGAAGACTTTTAGCAAGATCAGTTATTGGAAAGTTGTTGTGTATAGGTACACTGAGACCAACATAGGGGAGATACTGAACCAAAAAAACAAAAAATTAGATATCACAGGCCACATTTTCTATGTCTCTGTAAAGGTTAGATAAACACTGCTCCAGATTTTTCTTTTCTTGAAAAAAGAAAACAAAACAACGTGAACATTGGAAACAACAAGGCAAAGGTTTAACATTAAAGATCATCTTCTGCCATTTTTTGTTGATATGTCAAGAAACATAAATACAGTATAAAAAAACTAGTTTGAAATAATACAAATCTGAGGACATATTATTCTTAAAAATAGTTCCTGTTAAGCTTAATACTTATTCTTAGGTGCAAAACCGCACGAAATATTTGACAAATAAGCATGGAACATAAACAAAAAAATATTCATCAGATTTCAACAAGTTCTAACAGGAACATTTTTGCCTGGTTCTTTACAGAATCTCGGATTTATATATTTTATGTGACAGAAACAGAAAATATTGTGATCATTTTAAGCTGCTCAAAGTTTAGTTTCCTTTAACTTTAATTTTAAGAAAAACTCAGGAAGGCTTAGCTGCTGTGTTCAACCCCTAGCATCAATAAGAAACCACATTTTAAAGAAATAAATGTTAATCATCTATTATTCTCAAGGAATTGATGGCTCTAATAGGCAAAGGGTGAGGACATATGATATTAGACAAAAACTTCAATAATATAATATTCTCTTATAAATATGCATAATTTAATGTGTTTATTAAATTCACATCGTAGATTCGTCTTCTTTAGTTAACTTTTTTTCCCAAATTTGCATAAAAAACTTTAACAAATTAGAAAATTTCTAGTTCCATTCTGCTTAAAACGCTGAGCAAGAAAGAAGGGAAAACAAAACTTACGCAAATTAATCTGACACCAACAACTCAATTTTACTAGCCATGGTTTTCAGACCAATGTTACATAGATTACTTTATTATACAAACGTTCATTGAAGAAATTCTTCACAAATTATCTAAAACAATTTTGTGTACCTATATGTGACATAAAATGTCAAAACACATTCTCAGCCAAAAAGACGTCGGCCCATATAGATTAAATTCAAAATTTGTTAAAATGTCACATCAAGATTTCAAAAAATTGAAACTGAGTCACTTTAGGCCAACAAAAATTTACTCTGACAAAATTTAGGACAACATTGTTCTGGCCAATAAAGTAGTTCATTACTAGAACAAAAAATTATAATATTATGATAAATAATTTACACTATTAACATATAAATCACATGCAATATCTGAATGATTTTATTAAATTACATATATAAAAGAAGTGATTTTTGGGATTCTGTGAATGCTAAATAAATAAATATAATTATGAGAGTAACATTTATACAGTATACACACTTTAATCTTTACAACGAGAATTACCTGGGTTTAACGATTCCCTTCATTTTAATCCTTAATTTGAACATGAATACTCACTGCATAGCTTTGTGGTATCTGAACTTTCTGATCTAAATAATGCCACTGTAACACACATATGTATCTATTTTCACAAAAAAGTGTGGTCTCATTATAGATGAAGACTAATCATCAAAATAAAGGGCAATATTTTTCTCAGAAATATCAATTTAAGATAATTATCAAGCTTGCTTAAATACTTCAAATCATGTCTTTTTCACAAAATAAGGAAATTGGCCCACACAAAAAATGAAAAAAATGAATGTAACTTTTTAGTATAAAATCTACCCAACAGAAGGTGATTGGGAAATAAACTTTGATGTGTCATAAACCTTTGAAAATTCAATTCAATAATTGAAAAACAGTTACTATTTTGTGGTCTAACTTTCAAATCAATCAAAGACACCCATTGAGATATTTTTATTAATTTGCTCTGAATTATTTAAAAAAGCCGAACTAGGTATCATAGCGAGATTTTATAAATTCATGAATCAATATATATAGTTCCATTAAAACATTTAAATATTCAGGAGATATTTTGAAAGTCAAAAATTTAAAGAGTCATAAAATGAATATATTATATATTTAAAAGAATATGATAGACTCAGATATAAACCAAATATTTAATAATTGATTCTTTTCTGAAGAGACAGCCACATTCAAACTAATGAAAATTTAAATTCCTCTTGTATACAGAAACCTGTTACAATTCAGTGAGTGCTCAGTGATTTCTCATCAAAGATTGACTCTCTTGCTGCATAATTTATTGCAAACCTCTATACCTCCAAAATTGAGTAATGCTGAATAAGTGTATTCTTTAAACCAAAGTTTGTTTCCACAATGATGACCAAGTTTACATGATAAAAGTCAATTAAATTACAAATAAGATCCATTTTGCAAAAGTTGTTAAAAGACAAGTATTTTGTCAAACTATATACTTACTGAAATTATGCTTGCTATGAAGCACATTCGATGACGGACTAAAAATTGTCCAGTAATGTAATAAATAAACAGTTTAATATCTACAATTCAATATCTACAAAATAATAAACAAACAAAAAAGGAAAAAAATTAAAATGCAAGATCCTAAATAGAAATTTCTGGAGGTGTCAAAGGTGTCGGGGGTTGGCAAACTTCTGCCACTGGTGGCAGAGTTTGATTCTTTGTATTTTGAGGCCTGAAATTATGATCCACTCTTCTCGCATCAAACTGAATGGCTGATAAGGCATTATTAGAAACATTTGAGGAATTTGGATTGTTCAAACCATTTGCGTTGTGTTGTGTATTTTGATGGTGCCGCAAACCACTCTGACTTTTATAAGCTCTTCCACAGTGACATAGATAGTTTTTCTTTACCTCCCCTGTCAAAGTTTCTTTCTTATTATGACCATTCTTGACATGATACTTTATACCATTGATATTCTTATACTTTTTCGTACATCCAGGTACAGTGCACAGAAATCTCTTTTTTCCCTCACTATCTTCTAAGCAGGTAAATTTCCCTTGTAAGCTCTCAGTAGTTATTGAAGCTGTAACATTAGTGAATGTATTGGTAGAACAAGGAATGATGTTTTCATTATGGTGGCCATGGCTAAACGCATTAGTGCTGGCACTGGTTGACCAAGAGTGACACGAGTCATCGCTTCCAGCATCAGAATATGTGTCAGATTCATCAAGCATACTCTCCAAGCTGTCATTTAACATTGGATTTTTATCAAATAAAACATGTTTTCCAAGCCTCTTTACAGTAAAGTTATCTGGTAATTCAGCATCAACGTTGTTTTTGAAGTGTTCTGAGAAGAAGCAGTTGACATAACTCAAAGCAATTGCCGATGGTTGTGATAACTCTTGTTGCTTCAACTGTATGGGATCTCGAGAAATGTGAGAATATTCTATATGATTAATCAAATCAAACAATGTATTGAACTTCTTTTGGCAATTCTCAAACCGACAAATATACTTAAAGAAAGCAGCCATAATAATGTTTAGTACGAACTCATAATTCTTGTTTACGAATATTCAGTATGATGTTAATCACGAACGATAAGCAGTATTTATAGTGTCACGTGATGTAAATAAATCGGTCGAATGCGTTTTCGTGTATTTTGAGGAACGGCCATCATATTAACAAGAAGCAAGCAAGATATTTTTTGTGAAGAAAATTAAACTTTGTAAACAGTGAATCTTAAAAATAAGACATATGTAATCCGGATTTTTTATAAATATTAATAAACATAAGAAATTTAAATAAAATTTTTCAAAGTAAAAATGAAAATTTATGACACTTCGCTTCCGCCCCCCAAATCACATCACGGATGCTGCGGGGACATTTAAAAAAGCACTTTATTCGTGACGTCATCATACACGACAATTCTTCTATAGAATTCTCCATAGATCTATGGAGCCCAAAACTAAAAGAGCACTCTCTAAAACAATTTCTCACAGCAAAACAAATCTCTCTGTTACGCTCCGCCCGTCGCGCTCATTAAGAAGATAGAAACATAGGGAAGAGGCTAGATAGAAAGCTAGCGAGAGACCGTCTTTAGAGCGGAGCGTGCGGTTAAGTGAGTAGCGGAACTGAATATCAGATTAACAATGACCGGGTCTACTTTAGGCGTACAAACTTTCCCGAGCAGAAACTTTGACGATTTTCGCGAATTTTGACTAAGCGATTCGCGAAAGTTTATGCTCGCGAAAAGTGTAAATTTTCCAAAATTCAAAGAAAACCTTCATTTCTTCTGTTTGTTTCCATAAAAAATGCAAGAAAAGTAAAGAAAAATTCCTCATAAGTTTATGCTCGCGAAATAAATTTCTATGACTACTCCTTCGCGAAAGTTTATGCCAAAAATTTCGCGAATTTTGACACTCGTGAAAGTTTCTGCTCGCGAAAGTTTGTACGCCTAAAGTTAACTAACTAGACTAGTTTACTCTAGTCGTTGTTTTTTCAAGTTGCGCGAAAAAACGGCAGGCAAAAGGCACACAGGCAGCTTGCACTGTATAAGACGATCTTTTTGTGCTATAATAATCCCACGATTGTTCAACATAATTCTCACATATGAGATATTTTGTTTATTCAAGGTTATGTTTATGTATATATCAATGCTCAATTATTTCTGAAAAAAAAATAAGCAACTAGAGGTAAAGTACTCGAAAAAAAGTCACAAAAAAATCAAAAAATCTCGTACACCAAATATTTCAGTGCTCGCAATTCACCTTTCCCGAATTAACTCCGCTGCTATGGCAAATTTCAAAAGTGAAATATCAAACAAATTTTTATACAGAAATTTTGATAAATGCCACAATTAACATACCCTGAAAATTTCATTGAAATCTGAGTTGTACAATAAAAGTCGCTTTCGTTTTTTAAGAGAACAGTTTGAGTTGCCTTGATAAAATATTCATGTCAAGCCCAATCTTGTTTTCATGCGTGTTTTCAAAAAGCTTATTTTGACTGATGAATTACAAAAAGTTCTTTTGAAATTTTGTTTTTTGACTTACTTTTGTATAGTGTTTATAGAAAAAGTATAAATTTGTTTAAAATCATAATTTTCAATTTTCGATTAATTAATTTGGGAAAGATGTATGACAGCTCTTATTCACCTACATGTCTGTCGTTTTTACGAGCCGATGCATAAACAAAAAACGTCATTTGCCACCCACCTATACGGGTGTTCTTTAAAACGGATGTCCCCTTTATCTACGGCAATCCACTCAATTCGGCGGAGTGTGATATTTCTCGCGGAGGAAAAAAAAAAACTAACTGCGAACTAGGTAATGTTATTAATAATAACGGGTTTTTGGTTTCTTAACTTTCCGAAAACCAACGTCCAACCTTCTTCGTTCACTAAACGAGAGAGTAGCAGAGTATAAAAGGTAATCTGACGATCTGTGTGGTACATATATTTACTTGCAAATGGTAAGTAGAGTGCGCTACTTTAGAAAAGAAATTATCCCGTCTAAGCAAAATAAGAAATAAGTGGGTTGAATGGTATTTCTTCCTTCATCACTTGAATTGAATGCCGTACGCTCGAGCAAAGAACAGACTTGGTTAAGTATAGGCTGTACCAGATTGCCGCAACTGTACGGAAAATTTAGTTTTTCGTGGTTTGTTTTGTTCTACTTTTGTGTCAAATTTCAAGGCCCCCCGTGCGACGAGATATAAGAACTTTACAATTCAAGAAGATTTCCAGTTCACACTTTTCTTTTCTCAAATAAAATTCCAACTTATTTAAACATCTTAAATGAATTTTTGAGCACTGGAATCGAATAATAAGTTATTATATCAAAAATTTGGTATGAAAATATTTTGATTTAAATACAAAATTTGTTGACATTTGTTTAGATAAAATCTTAAAAGTGCAAAAGTTTAGGGATTTGAAGACTAAAAAGAAACTATGACCAATGTTGTGTACGTATATATTCAGAAGCTACCTGATAGGGGCTAGTTAAGAAAAAGTTGGTGGCGCGGAAAAAAGTCTATTGGCGAGCAACACACCGGCAAAGCGACAGTACTGTTTTGGCTTAATTACGCGTTCTCAAATCAAAGGAAACCCAATATCTCGCTTTTTTTATATAGCGGGATCAACATCAAAAGTACAGACTTGAAGTTGCAGTGAAGAAGTGAAATTTATGCGTTTGATGTAGTTATCGCACCGGAAAATGATAAATTTGAACAACAACAACCGCGATGCAATGCCAAGCTACCAACATTCTTTAGTGCTTGCCGTTGTGATTTCGGAAACTCGCAACACGGTCTATGTTTGTTCTGATTGGCCAAAAAAATTCCTTTTCTACGAAGAAATGTGTCGACCGCTTCCATTTTCACAGCTGGTGGTCATTCCTTCATTTAGGTTCTCAAGTAAACCTGACTTGGGTGCTAAAAATCTTCATCCTTACCTCAACAAAAACCTTATATAGAGTCGTACACCTGGTCAGGTTACTCCGTTATAGGGTAAAAACAGGGCCCACGCTACGATTTTGAAAGTGGGGGCCATATTGGAGAAGCTTCTAATTTGGGCCCGAGGGTCCAAGAAAATTTAACAATTTTGAGGGTCTAATCCTTCTAAAGACGTTTTTCCATTTGACAACTGCAAGTATTCAATAGATTTCGCTTTTACCGACCATGATTCTGGCAAATCGAACTAATTTAATAATATAAAGGGGATTTAGCTACATTTGAAGTTGAAAAAGCCGTTAAAAAGAAAGATCTTTCAGGATACTTTAATGTGAAAAACTTCCGCAGGACAAATTTTTGCGACTTTCGCGAATTTTAGGCAAATTTGCAAAAATAAATTCACCTCATTCTGTTCCACACAGCAGGTTGCAAAATCCGCAGAAACTGAAAAGTTGTAGGTGTAGGGTATATTTTTCAAATTTTTCAATTGGAATATAGTTTTTTTCACATTTAGCAGTGCTGACAGGGTCCATTGCATCAGCGGTCCGCAACTAGTTAACTAATACAATACTTGCTGATATGTTTTTCTTTTTATAAATATATTATGAAAATGAGGCGTGGTAACAAGAATCAGAATCGAAATTAGACCAGCAGAATAGAAGACTTTCAATAAAATAAAATTGATAGTATTGGGAAAAAAATGTTTATATCTTCCTCTACGTGAAATTCATGAAAAAAAATTATTGAGTTTTTCTTGATCTTTGAAATAGAGCTGTGACTCTGAAAATTCATTTATGATGTCTAAAAAAAATATGTGTCCCATTGGTGAACGGGTCTATGTTAAATCAGATTCGATATTGTCGTCGTCGTACTTGATTGTTTCGTTACTTCTTCTTTAGATGGTGAGAAGATCTAAGTCAGTTCGGAGTAAAGTGATGGTAGTAAATCGACAGGATTTGAAACTGTCGTCGTCGTACTCGATTCTTTCGATTCTTGCGTTCCTTCTATATCATGCTGTTGTGCATCATCTACTGCTTTCGTGTTTTCAACATTTGTATTGTTTTTCATCATGATTTCTTCAAGCTAACGAGGATAAAAGAATCAAATCATACTGAATGCTTGACTAAATCCATTAATTCAATCTGACATCACGACTGCGCATGTCCATGGTAAGTAAACTTATGACAAATGGTAGGTAAAGTCATTAATACAATGACCAGTAAATTTTACGACAAGTCAACACTTAATCCTATGGCTTAAAAAGCATTTGTTACTTTTGCAATGAATCAACAGATCCTGCACTAATGTGACTTTCCAACTATCGCAAATGTAACGGATCGAGTGGGAATTGAACCCACGACCTCTCGCTTGCAGGGCGATTGCTCTACCGACTGCGCTATCGATCCGATGTCATTACACTAATTCGTAGTATGTTTTGTTACTTGTTTTAGATCTATTGCAATTGAATTTTTCAGTATTTATTCTCTTAGCGAATAGCGCCTAAGAACTGTCAACATTACTTTACCTACCATTCGTCATAAATTTACCTACCGCAGACATTCGCAGTTGACACTGGTAAATGGTGTATTTCATATTCTAAGTCTCAACAAGAAACTATAAAGTTACAAACGGGAGAGCGACTATTGAACCTACCATAAAATTTCGCGATTTTTGGGCATTTTCGTGAAATTGAACACCGTCAAAAAAAGTTGATGTTTAAAGATCACGGAAATAAAAACCGCAAAATTTTTCCATTCTTTTTTATCAGTCAATCCATTAACCTCCTTGGTCAATCTTATTTAATGTGACGGGCGGGAGTAATAAAATGCATATGGCTTCAGGTAAAACATGTAGAAACTCAAAGTAGTAGGAGGAGGAGTAGTCCGCAGCCGATTTGAATACCGGATACATAAAGCACAGGGCTTTCAGCTGATTCTTAAAGTACTTTAATTTATCTCCAATCACTATCTAAAATCATCTAAATCATCGTATCGCTATCTAAAAACAGCCAACTCCTTTATATTAGGCCAAAAACTAAAGATCTCCTTCGAAAACAAATTAGCTTTCCATATACCACAAAGGTATCGAATCAAATAGGGATTGAGCCCAAGATCTATCGCTTGCCTGGCGATTGATTTACCGACCGACTTCAAAAAAACAACTTGTGGCCGAGCCTTTAAGGATCACTATTACGGATCGTAAGGTTTCCGGTTCGAATTCCCGTCATAAAGCTTTCACATTGTTTGAAAAGAATGCCCTGCTATTAAATTTTAAATGGCTCCTTTGTAGGTGCTTCACAAGAGTGGAAGCACCGTGTTTGTGTAAATCGAATAAATCTACGCCTGCAAGAGTGAAACGGCGCTCACGTGTAGACAAAGATAGACTTGCAATATATGAAGAGTAGGTGTGTTGCGAATATGTCCTCGTGTAGCAAAGGCCAAGTGAGTAGTCCCTTCACGATACCGTCGGAACAGGACACTTTCAACAACCAACGAAAGAGACCCCAAAGAAAAAACGTATGACATTACCTCTGTTCTTGCTTCCAGTAACGACCTCATTTCATCTGTGAGAGGGTCATGGGAAAATTTGCATTTATCACCAGAACTGCAATATCCTTGATGGAAAAATTTACAAGGCCATTCACCTAAAAATAAAAAGCTTTCAGAATCAGATTCAGTTACCATTTCAGATGATTCGGCCAATTCTTAAAATATTTGATCATACATAAAATTGGAATTGAAATTGGTCCCGATATCGAGCGCGATGTCAATTAGAATTCCTTGGGAGTCTTTCGTTAGTGAAATTTACCAATCAATGTTCATTCAGCATGATGCCCTGAAGTGTTTCCAGATAGACAGTACCCTCCTTGATAAAAGTTCATGAAGAAATGAAGAGGCTATTAAATCATTCATTCATTCAATCAGGTCGGGCAATCTTTAGTACATTAATAAATCCCTCTATCTTCCAACAGTGATTAGCAAATCTTACAACACAAAGCCCCATGAGGACATCGTAATTCAATAAGATGGGCCGATCTGGAGTTGTTTAATAGATTTTATGTGATTGCATTTGATGATTCAATAAAGGACAATAAAATGACTTAACGTTCTAAACAACGAAAATAAAATGGTCATTGAAATAAATCAATCCAAAATTGTTTTGTATAGAACTCCAGATCTAAATAAAAAGTGAATAAATTACCGTGCATAAATAGGCATGCATCTCCTTTCAGACAAAATCCTGCGATGTAAAACCTGCAACAGTCTTTCTTTCTTTCCACTTCAACATCATGTGAATATCGACATTCATCTCCCTAACAGAAAAACATAAGCGAAATGTGATGTAAAAATATGAATATTTTTAACCCTGAAAAAATGTCGATACCCCTATTTTTTATACACAAATACGGAGCATTTTAAGAGTATATTCAAAAAAAGTGATAAAAATACCCTCAATTTCTTGGTCAAACTCCCCTCCCTCCCATTAAAGCCTTCAAATTATCAGAATTGCTCATCAGAGAATTTTTGTAGAAATCCCAAAGTCCCCTAATTTTCCCCAGTTTATGAAATATTCAGTTTTTGGGGAATTACAACTTGTTTCCATATGGTAACACTGGGAATACAACAGTTAATTTTAATTCGCAAGCCCATCAAACAAAAAACTGTTCGCGCAATTTTGAGTTCGGTTTCCAATGAGCTAATTAAATAAAAAGAAAATTAAAATTAAAAATCTATTGGTTAAATATTTGTTGTAAGTCGTTTGGCACATTGCTGTAATTATGAAAATACAATTTTGAAACCTTGCAATAATTTTCCGAGCGAAACTTTGGTTAATAAAGCAAAACCTACCGAATGGAAAATTAAAATCAGCCGTCAACGTCAAACGTCAAACGAACCATGTCAAGCTTTCCTTTAATCGCTGAATGTTTACACTGGGCGCTTTTTGAAAAATATTTACAGCCCTGCAGTGTGTACGTTACCTCCGGAATATTTTCCAATCATCAGAAAAGGGTAACTCAAACACTTAAGAAAGAATCGAAGGTCTTGTAGATGTTCAATATCGGGAAATCCTCACCCAAATTAGACTAGTTTTAAGCAAACTTGTTGAGTGTCAAACCCGAAAAATACTTAACTTACATAGTTACAAGTTCCGTGTCTTATGAAATATTGACAAGGCATTGCTTTCAATCTTTGTCGTTCAAGTTCTTTCTGTTCTTTTTGTTCTTGTATTCTTTGTCGAGATGATTTCCTTGCTTCGGATCTCTTCTTACTCTCAATTTCTTGCTCTTTCAGTGTTAACCCTTATTAAGAGATTAAAACGTTAGCTATACATATTCATAACGCTTATTATGGGTAGTGAAATGATCAATAAACCATCACTCATTCCACCCAGAAAAAATATTTATCGAATAGTCCTGCACTCTCCCACCTAGCCATTTCATGTGATGAACTGTAACTTGATCTGATGAGCTTTAAGGCATCCGGCCTTCAACTACTACATTTTTTTACTTTCACCAAAAAGAAAAAAAAGGTCAAAAACCCACCTTTCACTAGACAATTGTACACTACTATTTTTAGGTCCCCAAACATCTGAAAAGTTTTGATAAGCTGACGATGTTGTTGCACTTTAAAAAGTGAGTCAACAAAAATTTGCGATATTTCCAGACATGTAACGACGATAAACTGATGGCTTATCTATACCCCATAAACTATGCCATTATTTGATAGTACTATGAACAGCCAAGTCGTTAAAATGATTTTCATAACCCATGCACTTAGGTAGAAATTGCTGACGTCAGCAAAAACAGACAAAAATTATTGTTTTTTTACCTTTAACTGCTCATATCTCAGCATCAAATGGTCCAAACTTTAGAATCGAGCCCATTTTTCTGATCTAATTTTCATGCCCTATCTATCAGAACAGTCAGGTTCTAATAATTCGAACCTTTAAAATTCTATATTCAAAGAGGGACCATTGACAACCTTAAAAAGCCCAATTTGTAGGATGTTATCACCTATCTAGCCTGAAAACCATCTTTAACTGTGTTTCAGGGATGTTTGGGGACCTAAAAATAGTAGTGTACAATTTTCTAGTGAAAGGTGGGTTTTAGACCATTTTCCCTAGACGGAATGGTAATCGTCTGATAGAGAATGGGGACGTGGCCGAGTAGTTACTGCGCTGGACGCTTAAACTGAAGCTACCAGTTCGACTCCCTTATGAGGCTTTCCGCAGTAAGGGTATTTTCTGATCACATATAATTCTGCATGATGCCCTGAGGTGCTTTTAGGAAGACAAGAGCCAAACAGGCAGGATTGATAATAGTTCATCAAAGATTGAAGAGGCTATCCTGGGTAAGTAATCTTATCATTAATGATTCTATGGGGATTTGGTGATCATTACAATATGTACATCATTACAAACAGCCCTCAAGATAAAATATCAGTTCTGCAGAGCCGAAGGACTTATCAGAGTCTACCAAAAAGGTATAGGCTCACGACCGAACATTCATTATTAATAATGCGTAAAAATTAGACAAATCAAGTAAATTACCAGATCGTCTTTTAGCCTAAAATAAACAAAATGAACTAGTTAAAGATTTTGACTTGTTTCACCACTCAATGAGAGAAGAGCTTTTTTAAAGACACTTACAACTAAAGGTCTGAAAAAAGGATTGTTCTTAAATGTAAACTTCTATTTATTCCTTGGTTAATGGCTTATAATTTTCTTAATGACGAACCAGCATATTTTACGTGAATAAAATAGGATAAAATAATGCATCAATACCATATTTCTTGTTACCATTCCACGACAACTAAGCTCCGCATTTTCGGCTTCTTTTTTATTCGTTTGCTCAACATTTGCATTGATCTAGAGAGTTGTCAAATTATATAGTTGTTTTTATAATAACTTTGTATATCATTTGCGTACCCAGAAATAAGCACTGTCTCTTACCACAACAAATCTGACTTGGCCCTAAGGATTTAATATCCATAAAATAGCTAAAAATATTCTAACCTTGTCTTGGTTGGCCAAATTCTTTTCTTTGTTTATGAAACCTTTTGAGTCATTATCTTTTTCATCTATAGCAGTGTCATCACTTTTTCCATTATTGGAAACAGTAGCAGCTTTTCTTTTACTGAATTTTTCACTTAATTCGAGCGCTGAATCTACAGCTTTCCACAATTCTGATTTATTGCCTGATTCAACATTTAGCTTCCTCTCTAAATTTGATTTATCTTCTCCTTTTCGGTCTGGCACGACTTTTTTGCAGACCTTATTGATTTCATATTCCACAATGGTAGTGGATGAGTCAGCTGTATTATCCAATCGAGATGAAACAATGCTTGGAATAATTTTTTCAGGTAATACATCAACAGAAGACACTTCATTAGGCTCTAAATGTTCTAAAGAGCTGGATAAATCGGCATTGTGACTAGAATTAGTTTGGTTAACAATGTTCCTTTTCACAGATACTTTGTTTACATCTTCAAATGTTTTTTTCTGGTTTTGACTGTTTGTTACAGATGGAGTCATTAATGTTCCAAGAAGATCAAACTGACTTGGTCTACTGGCTTTGATAGGAACATGAGGAATGTCATCAGAGTATTTATCGAAAGGTCTCTTGAGATGTTTGGCAGGCCATTTATGTTGCCTAGAAACTGTCCTATCAGGTAAGACCAACTCATTATTGGCATGATCAGGAAATTTTATTGAATTATCATTTTTCATATGCTCATGTATAGTTTTTGTAGCTCCCTCAGGAACATTCTTCAATTTTGCATTAGGTTTCTTTGTAGTCTGTACTTTTACTTTTTCTGTGTGTTTTAAAGAGATTTTTGCTTCAAGCTTAGAGTATTTTCCGACATCTCTTATTTTCTTCTTTGTTGAACATTGAGAATAATATGGATAACTCTTTTCCTCAGCAAGAGGAAATACAATTTTGGTCAATGGTTTAGCAAATATTGCATTAATGTCATTAGAATGCATTCTGAAAAGAGAAAAATATCATACATTTAACACCAATTAGTTAGATGAAATTCTCAAAATGGAAAAAAAAACAAAAAAACTGATTAAAACCAAAATGAATCAACATCTAAACACACAGAATAAATGCTTAAAGTAAAATAAAACATTAAAGCATCCCATAATAACATTGATTGTTGCTTTGAGTTCAGTATTGTCCAAAATGTAAATTGTATTCAGTAAATAAATAATAAATCGAGATTTTGGTTGCACTGCACCAGACTAGTGGGTTTTTCCAAAAAAGCTACTGTACTTTAAATATAAATATATTATAGCATAAATTATTGGAACCCCTTCCAACCCCTCTCTCTGATGTTTCCCAGTGCAAATCTTCATAATTTTACCAAAATTAGGGGAAACAAAATTTAACTTGTCTGGTGTAGTTTCACCCCATAAAAATTCATTGTGTGCGCCAAAAAATTGGTACCTTTGAAGTCTGCAAATTTCAAGTCAATTTTACATAAAAAAATGTTTGAAAAGTACATATAAGATGTTTCTTATGTTTCTTTCTGATAGAGCATAAAAATTAGATACGAAAAATGGGGAATTGTTAAATTTGGTCCAAGGATGCTGAGAATAAGTCAATTTTTTGCTGACGTCAGTTTTGCCTAAGTTTTAAAGCCATGTATTCCAGTGCGTAGAGCTTGAATAGTACTATCAAAACATGGTATATATGGTTTTTAGGTTTATAATGAATCATTCCTGAGTTATTTCATTTTGAAAATAGAAAAAAAATGCTCAGTCAGTAAAATTTTACGATTTCTCAAGATATTGAAAGTGGAATAACTCAGGAATGATTTATCACAAACTTACAAACCATATCATTTTTCATAGTATATACTATTCAAGCTCTACTTGTTTGGATATATGTCATAATTTAAAACAGAGGTAAAAACTGCTGACATAAGCAGAGAATGAAAATATTTTTCCCCTTTAATGCCCATATCTCAGCATTGAGTTGTTTGAATTTTACAAATTTTTCTTATCTACTTTTTATCCTCTATCGATTAAACCAGTCAAATTTGTTATTTTCAAACCTTTAAAATTTGACTTTCAAAAGGGGTATATATAATTTGACAACATTTCAACCCCTAAAAGACCCCCTAGCACCTAGTGGGGCAATGCTATTTTCCTATAAAACCCACTGTTGATGTCCAATAAATTATATATCTTTCATTTGGGCACAATGAATTTTTTTCCCTTTCAAGGTGGTTCTGATCTTAATCAATTTTCACCCCGTCTATTAGAAAATCAAAACTGAAGTTCTCAACATATTTTTTCATGTAATTTTCCTTAGAATTTAACCAATTTAGTTTGGTTCTGTATGACCTTAGAAGTATAGAATTAATGGTTTGTATGTGTTTCAGTGGTTCTTTCAGGTACTGGGACCAATTAAAAGGATTAATAACAGAGCTTTGACTGGGGCCGCAGGCGCAAAATCATAAAATATCTATATTTTAGCAGAAAATTACCTATACCATTTGAAAGTTCTCAAAAACTGTATAGAAGACTTTTGAGCCTCCAGTATATATATCAAAATTCTGTACAAATGACAAAGTTGACAAAAAGTGACTGACTAAAATGACAAAACTCTCTACATACAAGCCTAATATCTCAATTACTCAATTTCAATTTGGCTATACTCGCTTTAATGGTCTCCTATTTTTTAGAGAACTTTCAAATAGTAGTATATATCTAGGTCGTTTTATCTGAATTATTTTTGAAATTTAATGATTTTAAGGCCCCAGTCAAAAAGTCCTGTTATGAATCCCTTTACTTTAATTGGCACCAGTACCTGAACACTGAAGGAACCACTAAAAACCCTTGCAGACCATACACAGCCCTTTTAATCCGATGTCATAGAGTCAGGGTTGAAATTTGCTCAAAAATGAGATTGGCTGCTTTCGTTTGGGAAACAAAATCTATTAGACCTAATTTAGACACAATTTAGTTTTAGTTTTTATCATAAAAGAAAAAGTCACCCAATGTAATGTGAGTGCAAGTCACCCCAGTTCACCATATTCAATAGCATAACGATATTAGAAATTCTAGCCACATAAAAGCTTTTCCAAAACTCCAGATTGGTTCATGTTTAAACATATCAAACATATATCGCCAAGCTGCAAGGCAAGTAGTACTTCCCCCGACAGCCGACAGCCAGGCCAGAAAGCATGGACGGCCATAACTTGTTATTGTTTTGTTCCTTTCAAGTCCGCATAAGAAACACTTTTCTTTTTACTTTAGCCTATGTCCAAGGAGCGCTCCTTTAACTCAGGCCCGAGATTCTCGCACACAGGCTACTATTTTTTTTGTTTTTTTTTAGTACGTCGTCAAGCTCAAGTAACTCAGCGTTTGAACGCTTCTCCAAAGACTTCTAACGAGCCCAAAACACAAATACCTGTTCTTTTTTTCTTAGGAAGGCCACTTTTTACAAAATGCCTAGCATAAACAAAGTCAAACGATTTTATTAGAACACGTCAAAAAAGCTTAGGAAACTCAAAACATTTTCTCCGATTGCTCCGAACGAGAGCTAGGGTAGACTATTCTATAGTCTAAGTTAACACTCTAATGCAAAAATAACTCGCAACGGTAGTTGCGCTCGGAAAGGAGGAAAACGTTTCTTTTTCCTTCCCTTCGTAGAATTCCCGTTTCCGCGCGACAACCATATTTCGCCCGCGCGCTTACGGGTTTTTTCTGAAACGGACTATAAAATAGTCTAGAGCTAGGGAGGCTAGTCTCTATCTTTCTCAGTTTGTGTTTTCCTGAGTATATGAGGGAAAACAGTATGGTGTCTAGACTACCCAAAACACACAAAAAACTCACTATAAGATAGACAACAAACCGTGTCAGAACTTATTTTTAAGGAGACTTCAAGCAGCGATCTAGCCTTTATCAGCGACCCACCGATACAACGGTTAGGAAAATAGATCTTCCTGCTGTATGGTGGAAGTACTTCTTTCGGAAGAGGTCTGGGACAGGCTAGCAGTGATATCAAGTTAGCATACACCCTTCGTCATCAGCATATCAAAAAGCAAGATTAAGACCCAGGGGATGAGGTTGGTTATCACATTCATATTTTTCGGGAAACCGAAATTTATAGCCGAATACATCAATGTTTCGAGCAAAGCAAATAAAAATTTCTAGGAAAACATGTCTCCAAACAGATATTTTGCAAAACTGCCCCGTACGGCTGCTCTAGTTTTCTCAGCCCCCTACGCTAGACTCTTTTCACATACTCTACTACATATAGTCTCGTAATTACAGAATATACCTCGTCCCAGGATCTTTTTCTCGCTTTTTGATATGCTGATGACACTCGATAAAATTTCTCTTCTACGACGCCATCCAAATATTAAAAAACAGTCGTAAAGGAGTCCTGGGAATGAGGATGGGCCTTGGTGGCCCTTTTCCTTCAGTCTTTAAAGTGCATGGGGTGGCGGAATAGCTAGACTTTACGTAGCTCCGATTCTGGAGGCTCAGCTCTCAACTCCTTCTTGCCTTTTTTATATATACTGCACTGACTTAAAGTGACTTTAGAAACCTGTTTTCTGCCTTATCTATAATTTAAATTCTACTTCACTTATAGACATTACAGTGTGATTAGCTAAGAAATAGCGTATCATCTACCAACGAAGTTAGAATTGAACAGCCAGAAAAAACAGGCGTCTATTTACCTCTTAGGAAGAAGGAGAGAGACTTGTCTCAAAATGCGGAACGAGGACAGCGTTTTTTGTACAAACTATAACCAGACTCTCCCTAAGTCTATGCTTCCCATGGTCGATGGGTCGAAGATTGGGTCGGCCCGGGGGGGGGGGGGGGGGGGGGGGGGGGGGGGGGGGGGGGGGGGGGGGGGGGGGGGGGGGGGGGGGGGGGGG
>JAUBWS010134405.1:0-21845 GCA_032270445.1 Darlingtonia californica
GTTTTATGGGGTAACCATATCTTCATCAATCTTTAGACATTGCGAAATATATACTTTATTAGATTAGATTAGTTTAAGTTAATTTATAGCCTTCTTGAAATTTATTAGAGATGATACCTGAAATAAAAGATAAGTTTATCATCAAACATTTAAAATTTATTTCAAGTTTATAACTTCCCCGGTACTACATTTTCTCCATTAAAATGATGTATTTTCGCGTTTCCGAAATCATAAAGTATTATCTTTTTGAATTGGACTCCAACCTGCATGCTCACCTTCGTACTGGAGATTCCCAAGGATAGCAGCAGACCAGATTCGATCTTATTAAGTATTCGATCTTACTTTCTCGTCCTGTGAATGCTCGATGCTAAAATATTAGACTCCAATCACAATACTTGTCGGGAAGAAACTTTTGTGATGTTCTTGATTTGGAATTGCACTATTGACCTTACAGATTCCCATCATATTGTTAATCTCAATAAATCTCAAAAAATTCTCATAAATCTAAAATAATAATATTTTCCTAAATACGCGGTTTTTTTATAAGCAACACCTTTAGAATCTAATTGTTTTCAGGTTTGTTGCTTAGGTTACTCAAAAATCGTTTCTTGGCGTTTTTCGTTATCGATATTTATTTTGTTAATTTTGAAGAAGCTACATAGAACGAAGAATCATGAAACTGGTTTGTTCTGATATTAGTAAAAAGTCTTGTCATCTTTGTAACTACATAAAAACTAATCGTCTGAGACGAATAAATTGTCCTAATTATAAATTTACTTGACAGTATAAATGCGTCGAAATAAGACATTTCTTTTGTTAGACGAACTAACCGTCAAGACGAACTATTCGTCTCAGACGATTAATTCGTCTCAGTATAAATACAGCCAATGTCAATTTCTCCATCAATTTTTTATTACCAACATTTATACTTCTAAGTGTATAGGTTTTAACAGATTAATTATCTTCTTAGCGTTTAGGTATTCACTGATTTAACCAGGTTTCAAGAGCTAATATCCATGTTTGTATACGTTTATCTAAGCTGTTTGTATTTTATAATATTATTTTATAATAAACATTATACATATACATTTATTTTCTTACGCTTATATATATATCGTTTAATAACAATAAAAATAATAATCGTCCAAGCGAACCATAACACCGGAGCGTGTTACGGCGTGGCAATAGCGAAGTGCGCTGAAATTGTGACGAGAATGACATTTCAAATTCCTTGGAATAGAGCAAGCCGATGGTATAAAAACAAAAACCGTGTTTGAAAGAGTTAAAAACGAAGTGTTCAAAAAAGTGTTCAAGAAGGTAAGAATGCTTACTGACACGGAACTAAATGATAACAATCTTGTACAGGCAATAAATTCAAAAGTAATACCAGTAGCTGCATATGTCATGAATGTGTGTAAATTTAGTATCGGTGAACTTAATGAACTAGACCAGGTGATAAAAAGAGAATTGCGACGAAAGAATATGTTGGGAAGACAGGCGAGTGACGAGCGACTTTACCTCAAGAAGGAGAAAGGCGGAAGAGGACTCAAGTCGCTGAGAGATATGTCTACAAAGAGACAAGATTGCAAGTTGCATGCTACATGATGAAGTGAACGAACCGCTGAATACAAGCAACTTGGAGGAGGGAGACACTTAAAGAAGGGAATTCCATTATAGCAGAATCTACAATGACAATGGGAATAAGAATGAAATACGTAGACAGCATGATAAGCATTGGTGACGAACTGATTGGTAAAGAAAGACCCTGACCACCGTTTCAGCGGAATATAATCATTTTTACGGAATAGTGTAAAAACTTTTTTTAAGAAATGACCACCATCCCATTTGACTCTAAATTACTGCGAAAAAAAGAAAATGAATCTCCAGAAGAGAAAGAACGTTTAGCTGCTCTTTCAAAAGACAGTATGATCCAGACGTAGGCCAAGAGCAAGAATAAATATTAAAGTATACCAAAATAGTGACGAAGCTATTAGAAAAAGAAATAAGCTTAAAAGACCTTGATCAACAGAAATCGAAAAACAAGATATCTTTAATGAGGGACAAACAAGAAAACATCACAAACAATAGAGAAGAAATCTCAGAAATCTCTACAGTCCCGAGGTACAAGTAGATCACATACAACAAGCAGTGACCGTGATTAAAGAAATTCCGCAAATCATTCGAAATAATTTCTGATTTTCTGATTGCAGTAGGAAGTCCTACCTTTAATGCTGTGGAAACATTTTCAATAAGATACTTAAGGATAAGAAAATTTCTGGAAAGAAACAAAAATAATCATTATACACCAAAAAAGTGACAAAAGTTACATTAAAAACTATCGACCCATAATTCTCTTTTCTTATAAGCTTTATACCCGGATCCTACAGAATAAACTTGACACAATTTTATATGAATATCAGCCTCAGGAACAAGCAGCCTTCAGGAAAGGATTTTCGACATGTGATCATTTACACGCAATTAACCAATTGATTTCCAAGTGCGTTGGGTTTAATTCAAAGATTAACATTGGCTACATTGATTTTGAAAAGGCCTTCGACTCCATAGAGCATGAAGCCTTTCTTGGTACACTGACAAAACTAGGAGTAAACCAAACTTATATAGGCATTATCAGAGATATTTACAATGACGAGTAATTGACGATGAAGTGTCATGTACAACAATAGTGAGAAGATTGAAATCCGAAGAGGAGTACGTCAGGGAGATGCAATATCTCCAAGATTATTCTTCGACTTTAGAAGTAGTTGTTTCTAAAACAAAATCAGACGAAAGGGGATTGAATGTTGATGGAGAACAGTTAAGTGATTTTTGCTTTGCTGACAACGTTTTTCTTGTGATAGAAATCCTGAAGAAACTAGAGAAACAATTAAATGAGTTAGATCAAGAGTGTCAGAAAATAGAACTGAAAATGCATCGAGGCAAACAAAATTTATGGCTAACTTTGAAACAGGTGAAAAAATAAGAATCGGAAACAAGTTGACGTTTACAGATATCTAGGACAAAAAATCAGAACCGCTGGCCACACGAACCTTGAAATAACAATCGAATTAACTTTGGATGGAAGCTATACTCGAAGTACAAAGAAATTCTATGCAACAAGAAAATTCCTAGAATTCCAGAAAAATATGGGACCAATGTATTTTGCCATCAGTAACATATGGTTGCCGAACGTGGAATTTGACATACAAACAGAAGAAACGTTTACGAACACTCCAAAGAGCATTTGAGCGATGGTTGGTATAGCACTGAGATACGCCACGAAGATGCGTAAGAAACATGACTCAAACGATAGATATCCTAAAATTTGCGTCCAAAATAAAATGGAAATGGGCTGGCCATTTGGCTAGAATGAAGGATAACAGATGGAAATACGATTAACAAATTGGTATCCATACTCAACTAGTAGAAAACGAGGACGACCGATGACAAGATGGAGTGACGACATTGTTCGAAACCATTCAGTGGTGTGACAACGTCATTCGCAAGACAGAGAAGAATGAAACATCGGAAAGAGGATTTCATCATACACTGGATGAACACAGCCTACGGGTAACAGATAACAGGTATCGCAACTGTGATCAAAATTCGTTAAACGAAATTCTTGTTTTATTTTTTCGATGAAAAGTCGATTTTTCATTTTTTTTATCCGTGGGGTTTTTCTTTTTTTTTGAAAGCTTGAAATGGCTGATATTCCAGCTATCTTGCTGAAGAAAAGTTTCATTCATTATTGGAAAGTTATCCTACGAATAGACAAAATGTTCTTATTATACTTGGTTAAAAGATCTTGCATGTTACAACCCTCAAGTTTCGCATCATCGCTATTACTTTAGGAATTTTGAATTGCCTTTTTTCTCTCTCTCGGGGAAATCACTTTCTAACGAAAAATTTCGATCTGCATTTGATGCATGGGAAAAATGAATGTGACATCACAAATTCTGACTAAATAGTGACATTTGAGGGATTTTCATTTTCTATTTTCGATTTTTTTGTGTTTGGCAAAATTCCCCATGTTACTTATATGGCGGTGTATAAATAGGAGTATTTCCTATAAATTCAACCATTATTTTTCATAACATTTTTCATTGTGTTGAGATTTTCTGACTGGTTTGATTTTGTTTTTCTCGTAATAAACATTTACCATTGGGAAATATAAAAGTCAGAAAATTGATTGTTTTTTAGTTTTCTACGTAGGATACGATTATATATGAAAATAAAGTTATTTAATCAGTTTTTCGTTAAAGAGTCGACAAACACTTCAATAAAATTACAGAAGAAGGTAAATGAATTGGTTAATATCTTTTGATATGTCCCGGTTAGGCTAAAAACCCCTAAGATCTGTGTGTTGAAATCTCAGCTTTTATCACCGAAACTCTTTTATTGTCAAATCTATTTTGAAATCATTCCTTTCTCATCGTCACAACAGAAGCTCCGTGATGAAGTGCTGTGATAAATCATGCATAAATTAAAAATTAATTTTTAATTCATTGGGAGAACCAATCAAACCAATCTTTCCTTTTGTTTCAGAACGCAGTTAACAATTTCGTGTGATGTATATGTTAGTGAAGAAAAAACTTATTACAAGACGGTCATAAGTGTCCTGCATTCGAAGAAAATATTTTACCGTGGTGGTTTGGTGGATTTGTTTGACAGAAAGTCTCAGGAAAATTTGCGAAATATCTTTAACAAAACTTAATAGACAATCGAAAACTTCGCAATAATGGAAAGTAACTTGTTGCTTGGATTTTTTTGTTGTTTACTTTTTTGTGCTATCAGCGCACAGAGTCAAAATGGCGGCACGCTCAACTTCGAAGTTGGTGGAAAAGAAGATAAAAGCAATATTATGAAAATTTTTAACAAATTAGGTAAAACTGTAGATGATTCAGAGAGTGGTGATGGTTCTGGAGATGATGATAAAGAAATTTACTCTGGGTCAGGTAGTGGAGAACCAGAGGTACAAGTAACCACAACATTGAAACCGGTAACTGTCACTAAAATCAAAACCAAAACTGAATCAAAATCTACAGTTATGGTTATCAACGAGGGTACCAAAAAACCAAGTAGCTCAAAGAAGACTACTGAAAGTAACGAAATTCGGATTAAATCAACCCAGGATCCTTTCAACAAGGTTGGAAAGCAGGTTGATGATGACCCAGCAGGTGAACCGAGTAGTAAGGTTGAAGAAGTAGAAGCTGGTGTCAATTTCACCGTTGGCATAATTGTTGGTGTTGTTGTTGGAGCCATCTTAGCTATTCTGGTGATTGTATTCTTAGTGTATCGTCTACGCAAAAAAGATGAAGGAAGCTACTCTCTTGATGAACCCTCTTCTCAAGCTTTCATAAGAGACGAGAAAAACGGAGGTGGCCAGGGAAAAGAGTATTTTGCTTAAACTGATGAAATGTAAATGTTAGCTACAGCTAGAGAGATATTAGAAAGAATAGCTAGCATACAACTTTGTGGCCTTGCAATTGTGCTGCTTCAAAGAATCCGACACGACCGAGGATGGTTCAGGGAAAAGATATTGTTGTACATGTTCATCGTGGAACATATCTAACCAAAGAAAGTTCTATATGTATAAATACTGTTAAAAATATTAATTTTAAAAGGAAAAACTAGAAGAAATTTATATTGTGGCAGACAGATTTCATTTGACTTGGAGAGGAATATATATATGATAAGGAGCTAATTGTCCTGTATTTGAGTTTTTTTTCACTTCTATACTGGGTTACACTGTTTGTTGGAATTTCATTTGTCCTCATTGAAAAGTCATTGTTCATCATATAAGTGTTTGAAAGTCTTTAGGTGATGTGTTAGTCTGTGGATTTTACAAATGGGAGGGGTGTCATCATTTTTGACAATCATAATGTTTTATAATAGAGAGACGTTTGTGTAAATTACAATTTTTTTTGCTTGAATTAATGTACATGAAACCATTTTTTATATTCTAGCTGTTTTAGAATAAAATATTAACTTTATAATATCCAATTTTAATTTATACAATATTATTTTTTAGTGCAGAATCTTAATGGCATCACAAAATGGATGAACAGGTCAATTTAGATTCCACAGTAATGATTTTCCTAATAATTGTAAGCTCCCGCTTTGAATAAAACTTGTCAGATATTTCCATTCTATGATTCCATTGAATGTTCTCTTTTTGTTTAGCAATACTTTTTTTATCGTTTAATGTATATAATCTTTTTCTATGTGTTCATTTGTATATTTTTATGACTATCCAGAGGCTATCAATAATAATTTATTCATAGCTATTCAAGAAGGAAAATGAGGAGTCAAACATTACAACAAGACTGATAAATGCTGATAAACTACTGATATATAGTAGGCCTGATTCTTGCAGTTTTTCTCCTCTGCCTTTCCTTCTATCATCACCTAATAAATTTTACAACAATTAATCTATTTAAAACACACACACTTACTATTAAAGAACCATTTCAAGATTCTGAAGAACAAGCATGTAAAGCCTCTTTTTTCTTACAAAAAACGTCTTTATTAATAAACCAGGAAAGTTTATGTATGTTCTAAACACACATTTGAAGTAGAAATTGTATTTATTACCATATTAATATGATATGATAAAGATCAATAAATAAAGTGTACAATGTTAACTTTTCTTTTTGTATTTCAACATACTTTCTAATGCGAAGCAGGGAAATTGCATATTGCAAGAACATATATTATGGCCTCATCCTACCTAGAAAAAATACAAAAGGGAATCTCAACGAACTTCAAATAGTGGTTGTGCATAGTTTGTTTGTAAGGATACCCTTTCTCTTTCTTTACAATTGTCAGTGGTGGGGAAGAAAATGATAATAAGGGAGTAAAAAGATATACAGTATATAATAAGTATCAATGGATGCATGAAATGCAAAAAATTTTCCTTGCGAAATAACTCTAATGTTTGGTTTGCAAAATTTGTATATTTCGCTGCAAATTACACTAATGAAGTAGAAATGATTTGTGTAATTACAGTTCTTTACCATTAATGATTTATAATTTGACAATCATCATCGCACACAAAGTGAAATGACAAAGTTAGATGTAATGATCGCTTTCCTGTTATTTACTTACACAATAGTGAATGAATAAGAAAAAGCATTTAAAGATGGCGATATATCATATGCATAAGGTATTTCTCTTCGAGGTCGTATATTTGGGATGTGAAGGAATTTTTGTAAATGTTATGCCACTTTCCGGACTGAGTATACAACTATCTGAATAAATTATTTCTTTTTTATGTGTGACGACAACTAATATTCAACCTTATAACTTGATTCCAAAAATATGTTTTTAAGAGTTTATTGACAGAACGGTTTCTACGGAAATGACTAAATTAAAATCTATGCGCATGTCGCCCCACTATGTTGATTGATTAATATCTCAAGTAAAATTTAGTAACTCTTGCTTTTATAAATAATTGAAGCCTACATTACGAATTTTTTCCATTGATGAAAATTTCTCAATGAAATTTCTGCGTTTTTATAATTTAATAATTGAAAATTTTTCGCTTGAATTCAAGCTGTTTTTTTTCGAATTTTATTAATTTATTTGATTTTAACTCGTGATTCTTAAGATATTCATCAAGTGAACACTTCAAACTAAAATCACATGACTTTGGTTCCGCGTTCTTTCAAACGTATCTGACCTTTCTACCATCCATTCACCATCTAAATTTTAATTCAAGGAAATCAAGGTCCTACAGCTCTTTTTATAATTTGATCTACTAACTTGCCGCAGAAATTTGCAGAATTAATTGAATTCACGCATAATATTTCGTATGTGGCGTTCGCAGAAAATTTATCCAATTTTAAGGTATGACTGTTTATACAGGGCGAAGAGGCGTAGTGTATAAAAATCCACCCAACAAACCAACTTGTTCATCTAATTAAATTACGTTCATTACTTCTCAAAAAATATAATTGCTTAATGGTTCCAGATTTCCTACCTGTATTGCTGGCTGATATAATGAGACGAGGAAATGTCAAATAAATAGGATTGAAATGACGTCATAAACTTCATACTGTGGAGCATACAAAAATAGTTAGTAACATATAAAGAGAATTTAAAGCAAGCTTGTAAGGAACACAACATGATTTTGTTATGAAGTGCCGACATATACAGGCCACTTGAATAACCTTTTTGAAATACCAATTACAAGTGTAACAAAAAAAACTTAATTAACTTTATTAAGTGTAGAGGGATTGTAACTGCAAGTACACACATTTTGTATTTTTTGCCCGATAGGATTACATTGGTTTCTTTGACAAGATTAATTTGTGTTATGATGACAAGAGACGAAGGATTAAATATGTGTGACGATAACAAAACAAGGGGAGGGAAAAGAGTGAACTAACCGCACCCATAAATACTTCCTCTAATTCCTCTAATAAAATTTCAGTTTAAATATCTTTAAACTTTTTGATGTTAATGTGATTTTAGTAATATTAGCCATATCCCTTTCGTTTCGTTAATAATATGTTTTTATAGGTTTTCCTATTAAATATGTTTGGGAGAACGAGCAACCAGATCTAGTGTCTGTCTCAAATAGATTGTTAGTAATTACATTGTTGTTACAACACATTTTCCATTTACAGCCTATAATAGCCTACTTAGAAGGTACTCAGAGTGGAGCAAATTTACATAATTAAAAATTGAAATTGTAGAAGAAAATTGAAAATAGAACTCAGTTTTTATTGTGTGAACTGGAATATCTTAACCACCTAAGTACAGGTAACAAACATTTGTCATGGCATTTTAAAAGTTGTTACGGTCTGACTCCTAGGAGCCCCGCAACCCATGCACCAGGGAGCGGTCACTGGTCAAGAAATAGACAGAGATTTCCAAAACGTTGAAAATTCCCGGCACAGAAGTGTTTAAGTTTAAATTTTCGTGTGTATTTATTTTTGCGAGTCGATTATTTTTCATTTCGCGAATTTAAATCAATGGGAATTTTAAACCCAAGCCATACAACTCGAGTAAATTTAAGCAAACGGAGATAAAAATTGGTTCAGTTTACATATTTTTGTAATCAAGTTCGTGTAAACTTTCTGTGAAGTTTTGCATTCTTTAGGGGGCTAGTTCTTTTACAGTTCGAAAGATTTTGGGGGAATCTGATAAAGCTCGCCTTTTCTTTACACCGTTGTTTTGTTTTTTAATAAAGCTCGTGAACGGAACAATCAAGCTTATGAATTTTTTTTCTTCGCGAAAGACATTTTGCAAGGGTTTAATTTCGCGAACTTGGCCAAAATTCACTAAAATCGCGAAAATTTGTCCTTAATGTACAAAATCTTCAATGATCTTAGTGAATTCAAATATGCAACTAAGTCTTTAATAACTTTATTGATTGGGAAAATAAAGCCATTCAAACCAGGTCCGAAATACTCAAAGTGTTTTCTAAAGTAATGAAAATATGGTAAAAACAAATACATATTTGAAATTAGCTAAGATTGAAGGTTCTGTATGCAAAATTTGAACTTTACATCACTAAAAAAAACGAGGATTGCAGCTCTCTTTGAGACAGACTTTAGGTGCTTCAGATTAGATGTTACTTCTACCCAACAGCCTGATATGGGAGATCTTTTGACAAATGCTAAGAACGTTTAGACAGACTCAATACACACAATTCATTGTCAGTAAAAGATGAGATGCAACAGGCTTAAAAAGAATTTCTAAAATGGTCTGTAATGTTCTTTAATTAGTTGTCTTAATTATCCTCGAGATAGATTTTAATGGAAATTAAATACCAACATATGAACTATAAAGTGTCATACATAATCGTCCACTAGTCTTTTTATAATAAGCAGGCTTTCTGTACGTAAACCAATTCAACATGAAATTAGAGAAAATTTGATTATAATTGATTTGCTTTGCTTTGAAGAACTCTTTAATTGCTTATTCTTATAATTATGTCATTAAAGTTAATTCAATAAATAATATTGTATATGAGTTTATTCTCTGCTTTATCTGCTCATGCTGGGCATGATTTACACCTAGCTCCTCAGCTTTTTGCAAAGCCTAGTAATATTACTAAAACATTTGGAACAGCCTTAGGATAGATTAAGATAAGTAATCAAAGAAAAAAACGACAAAAGTATTTCTTCAGTAGGCGATATTACTTCATTTTGATAATGAAAAAGTAAAGTAGACTATATTTTGAGATAAGAGAGTCTATTGTAAATGGTTTAGATGATTGTTATCAGCTTTTTATCGCTGTAATGATCAAACATAATGATGAAATTTATTGCAAATTTTCCAAGAGACGATTTCAATATAATTGTAGATATCAGGAGCTCGCTGTAAGGGGTATAGCTTGCAAGCTTTTGAAATAAGTTTCTTGCAAAACTTTTCTCTTTACAAATTTTAAATTTTAACTGATTCCTTTTATGAAAACAAGATAACCTAACGTATGTTTTATGCATATCAAAGACTTTTTCCGAATGGAATATTTTCTTAACTTTCTTATGGAATTTTCTAGCCTGATCGCAGAACTTCACAAATTTGCTGGAGCTTCGCGTGTAGTGAGGTCTTCAATCAGTTTTCGAGATATTCAATGTAGCTAGGAGTTTGCATACCCTATAAAATAATTTCTAAATTTGAGCCTCATTTTTCTTCTATGCATGTTTTTTATAGAAAAAAACCGAAAATCTCTGCGAAATCAAATGATTATGTTTAATTTTTAAAAACGAAAACATTGAAAAACGAAAGTTAAATTTCAGTGTTGCAATCTTCGTGAAATTTTAAATTTTTGTTTGAGATATATATCACACAAAAATTAAATATTGATTGGAAAACATAGACAGAAAATTAATATTTCAAAAAATATTTTGTTGTAACCGCTTCCCTGATGTTTCTTGATCTCTACCGCAGATCTTCATAAATGACAGACACAGCTTGGTAAAGGTTTAGAAATATTGTAATTCGTTGTAAGACTCGAGAAAGTCACGGGATCATCACGAACTTTATTGGAATTAAATATTAATAATTTTGATTTGAAGATTTTCGAAATTCGTCTCTTAACTAGAGTCCTTTTTTAATTTAAGTAAACAAAACAAATCCATAACAGTACGAGTTCAATAATTTCAACAGAGCCTATTCGAATTATACAAAACTTTTACGTCACTAACTGCTCAATGACAAGGCTGAATATGTCGAATGATAAGGACCTGCCCATTGCTTAGGGGATCAATTTTTGAAGTATAACGTTCACAAAAAATATCCCAATTTCTATCCCCTCCCCTCATACAGATCTTGTCGATGCCCGTCCACATAAAAACTAAAAAAATACAAAATTTCCTGATTTTTCCGATTTGTTGAAAATTTCTCTAGATTTCCGTGAAGTGTCTTCACTTTCCTGATTTCCCCTTAAGTTTTCCCAATTTCCCTGAAAATTCTTTGACTTTTCATATTGTCAGCATACAACCGTTCCCCAGGATGAATACGTCAGACTAGAATGGCTCCCTTAGATTATAGTTTTTAGTAAGAGATCAACAAACTAGATCTACGAATCAACAAGTAGCTCTACCATACTCTTTGCAATAATTTGGAATCTGGGGTAAAATCGAAAAAAAAAACGTTTTTGAGTTTTCACGTATTATTACGATTTAAAAAAATCTAATGTAATAAGTGAAGGATGAAGTAAAATATGTAACAACAAACCTACAATATAAAAACTTTTTTTTCGTTCTTTGAACACTAACATTCGTTGAAAAAAAATAGAGCTCTCAGGAACCTCAAGATAATTACAAATAGTTGTCTGAAGATAAATTGTTCTTTGTAATAAAGTGATGTGTATGTTGTAAAACCTTCCGGAGGGACCACTATAAAATATTATACGTATAGGAAATACTTTAGTTCGACAGACTAGTAAAAGACGCGATAATATTTCAGACGGCATTATCTAAAAAGGTAAGCACAGAAAGTTAAAAATAGCTGCGTTTGAAATTAGAACAATGTTAATGTTTAAATATTATCAAACAATGTGACACCCAAAAAATAATTTTCCTACAAATTCGTTCTTAAAAAGAAATTATTAAATTACTACCAAAATTAAAGATAGATCCATCAGTTAAGCGGTACCACGATTCTCAAGGTCTTTCACTTTGTAAATACGAACCAACCAATGTTCTGTGGTATAAGCTTCTTCGAGAACATCAAGTTCAAATTCCTATAATGTATAAAAACATTAAGACCGTCAACACAAGGAGGTGAATTCACATTACATTCTCAGTTTGAATAAATCCAAAGGAGTGTAAAAGCTCGGGTATTGAACTCACTAATTCCAGCAGCCATTGTGTGCGACACAGGTCCAACGTGAACTTGACAGCTCAGTGGTAGAGCAGTTGCACGGGTGTAAAATGCTTACAAGAGAGAGAGAGAGCTCCATGGATTTTGAACATCGTAATCATAATCTACTTCATTATCAAAGTCTATTTCAAAACAATGTGGACTTGGTATATTTCAACTGATGAGATTTTTATAAAATGGTGCTATGAAGTTCATATTTGGTGCGATTAACACGTTCACTGTCACGCTGTTTTAAAAAATGACAAAAAATGCATTTTGAAAAATTCCCTTTTTTGAAAGTTTCATCAACTGTTACTTGGCTAACATTGCTCTAAAATTGACATATGAGTATACAAATCGACAGCAAATTTCCAAAAGATGCCAAAAATAGCACAAAAACGTAAAGAAAGTCTTTTTGATCAGAAGTATGAAGTTGGTTCGGTATTTTTACCCTCACACGACGAGTATACTCGTCATTGGCAGTTTTTTCTGATTACAAACATGTGATTTTTTGAAATAAAATGTAATCGTTGTTGAGATATAGAGGGACCCGAGTTGGCTCGGTAAAAATCAAATTGAGATGTTTTGAAAAAATACAATCACCTTCATTTTTTTTGATCGGCTGAAAACACCTTGTTTTAACTAAATCAGCAAATTTATCATTTTTTACCATTTTTAGACAGTTTAACCACTTCTGTGCCGGGAATTTTCAACTGTTTCTTGACCGGGGGACAGCTCCAGGAGCGTAAAAAATTTAAAATTCCCATGACAAATTTTAAGAACATTATGAAAATGCAGTCAAAATTAATGTTCAAACATTGGCAATAAAATACTCTTTTAAATTTAATTTAAATAATTTTTTACTGTACAACAAAAGAAAACTTAGTAAGCACTGTTTCATTAAAAGCGTTCTCAAAGTAAAAATCAAAAGTTTTGCCTCTAACCAACTATTCAGGTAATGTTTTTTGTTAAAAATAATCTGCTTTTGGAAACTATAATTATTTCTATTGTCTTTTTTCTGTTCACGCGTCAGATATATCTTTGGACATCACATGTTATTTCATAATAAATAAAATTTATACCCTCGTATTTTTCAAAAAATCTCTTTTTGTAATTTTTACCGAGCCAATTCCGGAACTTATATCTCATACATATTTGTAAATTAGAAAAGATTTAATTTTTATCTTATCAAATATCAACTTCAAAGCACCGTTATATAAAAAGCTCATTTTTTTTCCTTTTCATTTTGCTTCTTCAATTTCAAAGAAATAACTTCATATTTAACACGATAATGATCCACTCAAAATAATCTTTCCAGCGAGGGTTTTAGTAGATCTTCAGTTAAAATGTACGAAGTCCACATTGTTTTGAAATAGACTTCAATTTATCCCCCTGATTTAAACACACTTTCCTAAATCGACTGAATTCATAAGATTTTCACTTCCTTTATTTACTATGGCAATCTTCGAAAACTCAACTCGTGGATTATATGAAAAAAAACTCTCGACGCTGGAGAAGTACTGCAAGACAACGCTTGCATCTACAGGCAGTTTTTTTTCCGGAAGCAATAACAATTTTTTTTCTATAGAACCAATCTACCATTTTGAAACCGCAAATCTGAAAAAATATTTTCAACCTCCCACCAAGAAAAATACGTCAAGATTAAAGGAGTGAACTTCACAGAGCCAAGTGTAAACATCGCAAAAGAAATTCTGGCACGATTCTTTTCGTCATAAAACAAAGTTATCTTTATTTCAGAACAAGCTACGCCATGATATTTCCTGAAATCTATAGACTGCGAACACCTTAAACCATCAGGAAACAAGTCTTCAATATCAAACTCAAAGAAAAGCAAAGACGGAAGAAAAATATCTGCAGAGTGGGCTGCATCAAGCGCAAGATTTTAATCGTGGTCAACCTCCACATAGTTTGTGACTTACGCAGTTTTGTTGTTGAAAACATATTCCTTCATCAAACAATTTTGTAGCGGGTAAGGGCAGCGGGACCGTTAACGTTTTCATTAAAGCGGACACAAGAAGACTATAGAAGATGTCACCGACTTACTAGTTGTTTGTCTGAATGAGTTAATTTCTATATTGGAGACTTTCGATTTTCGTGGTGAGAAAATCTACTGATAATTTCAATATGGGTGAAAATAACGGTATTTAAATGCACCATTATTCAATAGAGATCAGTATACTAGCATAAAAAGTTTATAAATAACCACCACTACTTTCTATTACTCTATTTTTACACAAGTGTAGTTTTCGGAAATTCAAATTCCGCAACCACCTCATAAGATGAAACAATAAACTGGCTAACTTCTTGTTAATGGTTTAATCAAGGAAATTAGAAAGCCTTCGAATAAATATACGAAAATAAGAGATCACATCTTAACCGACAATGGTAAAACAACAAAGTTTGACGATCTCTAGTAATATACAACGGTCAATTAAGGAAATTTACGTTAACACTTACTTGTAAACATCACAAACAAACAAACGCCTTCAAAATACACGAAACGTACACTCCACCATTTGTCACGCACTGACAATAAACATACACACGGTTTTCTAAGACATATCATTGATCACAGACTACTGTCATGCGATTGGTGAAAGACAATGTTCTCACCTATGTGAGCAACAGCACATTCTCGATTCTTACCAGATCAGGGAAGAATTCACATTATTACTACCGACCTGTTCATAAGGTATTGCTACATTAATTACTCTTTAACGTCTTATTCAGAAGTGCAGTCTTGTGTAATTAAATTAGACAGGTCAGAAAAAGGCTTTGTGTCTGAAATTTGCTAAAAAAACACACGAGATAATGTTGCTCCTATCTACAAAAATTGAACTCCTACCCAAAAATCTTATTTATTGGCGAATCTGCTGCAGCCCCTTGCATTATACCGTCTCGTTTGTCTATGTGGCTACAGTCCCGAGCAAAAATTCATGAGACTTTTATAGTCATACTTTTTCTACTTCTTGTATATGGTGAGTTATGATTTTCGGCATATAACTCGCATTAACAAAAGAAAGCCTTCCAGTTTTCAAACGTTTTCTACAAAATTTTCCAATGAATGGAGGAAAACATCTTGACATAAGGGTTAAGAGAAAATATTTATTCAGAATTATAGAAATGTCTAATTTTGAAAATTTACTTTGGCAGGGGCTCTTATTCAACCTTGTCTATATGAAAACCGTACGTTTAAAGGTGAATTATCCATATTGCAAAGCAAGGAAGTCGAGATTTCTGTTCGTATTTTGATTACGCATCGACGATAACTACTGATTATGACGTACGACCTGACGAAAATAATTAGATTTGCTGGCAAATGAATAGAATTGTGGTATCTCTTTTATGACGTTGTGGCATCAGACAAAGAGATTACACCCTGCAATGTCGGACTTTTGTGACGAAATTGCGTTAACCTCAACCATCGGAGATTTAAAAATGTCAAATCCTTGTTTATGCTATTGAAATTGTAATTGTCACGGTAATTAGCTTAGAATTGTTTTTTCACTTAATGCCTTTCATGCAAAAGATAACAGAAGAGCGACGTTGTAAGAAAAACAACAAATTGCAATATGAGAGACAATACCAGATAAAGTGTTTGTCCGCTATTTCATTCAACGCACCGGCAACCGCACAAAGAAGTTCTATACTACATTTCAAAAAGAAGCTTCTTTTCAAATCGCATTGTCGAAAAGTTTAACACATTGTTAAATTTAATAAGATTGACTCTAGTAAACACTTGAAGGTCAAGAGGAATTACTGAAACTGTCTATACAGGTCTGCAAAAGAAAAGAAGTCGTGAATTTTATGGATGATCTGTTCAGATGAATATTCCTTGGGAAGAATATCTACTTCACAACTAACTGACTTCCATCCTTTCACAAAAATCACAGAGAAAACATTCTCGCGTCACAGATCTTCTGATATATAGCTTTTACCGGAATAAGATGTGGTTTTCTGAGGACCACAGTCTTTTTGATGACAGATTTATCTATTTCCTTTGTTTCGTTCTCATCTTGTTTTTTATCCTGATATTTTGGGATAATGAATTAGACTTTGTAAGGGAATCAGACTCGACAATTAAACATTTTAGATATTACCATGATTTCACTACATGGAAAACATACAGTGCATGAAAACATACTTCTTCGGTTTTTCACGCTGTACAAGCAAGCAAACATTTTTACAAGACAACCGAGGAACAACTAACACACTATATGAACCAATTTATCAGTCTGCTAGGGCGCGAAAACGACATTAATAGGGAGGAAGTTCTACACAGAAAAGAACAGCTTTTTATGTAACGAACTCTTTCTAAACAATTTCATCTGACTCTCGCATTCATTCATATCTCGTGAAATGTTGATATTCAAAACATTAAATTAACTTTTTCACTAAACATAACAAAGTTTTACAGCAACAACAAGTCTAAGAGAAGATAACGAAGCGTGCATTTGTTTTGAAAAGCGAAAAAACGGATTTTGGCATAATACTAAACATGTAATGATGACAACGCTTTTCATATAGTACAATAAGAATAATATAATGTATTGTGATCAAATGATGTATAAAACACAGCGAAATGACTTTTATTATCTAAGGTAAATACTACATACTGATAATCCTTCATAAAACCCTTTCTCCACTTTCATCTCATCCAATAAATATCACAATGAATTTAAAAAGAACAAATAGTGAACCAAGTTAAATTAATTGGCTTTACTGGGAAAACCGGATATATTACCATTAGGAAAGCGGCGGGGGAATGGTGAGAAAAATTGTAACTTTTCACTTGAATTAAAAACTGAAAAGAATACTACTGTAACCAAAAAGAAAAAATACAATTTTTTTCTACTTTTTAGCCGCAAAGAAAAAAGTGTGATCTGACGAAAGCATGATTTCATGATTTTGAAAATAAACTACAGGAATGACTAACAGTTATGAACTCGAAATATGGTCAGTGTACTTTCAAAACATCATCCAACTAAAATCTTGTTTATCAGATATATATAAGAGATAAGAAACAGTTGGTGATCTAAACATACTTTGTATGTTCTGTAAAATATAGTTGGGATTATGTTCGGTTGAGGTTTGGGGCTTTCTGAACAACAAAACTTTACTATTAAGCTAAGGTCTCCACAAATCTGCCTATTTTATCTTAAAATCGCTGAAAATAATGAGAATTTCAGTTAATAAATTTTCCAGACAGGAATGTTTCTGTTATCAATGCGGAATATTTTTCTTTTTGATGGTCAAGTTTAAAAATAATCTTATTTACGTTCAGTTACAGAGAAAAACTATAACACTTTCAACCGATAGTCTCGCGATGTTATTTACTAGTCAAGCTGTTATCTAATCTCTTGTTTTCGTGAATGATATCTTCAAGACAATGGTTCACACAAAGTCACAAGGATGGAGCGTTTCCTTACCTTAATTATGCAAGTGACGTCCGATCATAATTATTGGATTAAATTAAAGTGGTTTCAGTTGATGAAGTATGAACAAAGGATGACTACTTGTTGATTGAGATAACAAAGAGAAATCGTTTTATGATGTCATCTGTCAACAAGAACTTTATCTATAGACTACATCTTTTTCTTTCCCATTACAAAAGTAGAGGCTAATTATACTTGTAACCGCAAGGTGAAGGTTTTAAAGTGAATACAAAGTGTTCACGCTCAATCCCGTGTTGAAGACAACATATACAATAATTCTTACCTTATTACCAATCTCAGCGTTACGAACTCGATCGTATCCGGTTGGTTTACCTACAAAACAAAGTTGAAACATAAGAAATAAACAAAAGGTATATACTTTAAATATCTAACAGCAACTAGTAAACCGAAATCCAATATTCGAAAACTCGTAAGTGTTAGAGTCTTTGGGTACAAGGGATTCTAGAATGTTTAAAATCACAGGTAAACTTTCAGTGAAACTAACATATGTAGCAAGATCACCAAAGGTGACGAATCGCACGCTTGATTCAGCTTTCGGTCAAAAAGCCTTGGTACCCAATGGGATAATTTAATCTTTTCAACTCGCATTTAGGCCAATACTCTCAAATTCGCTAAACACAGCTTAACATAACTAAATAGCTTAGATAAACCAGCAAAAAGGATAATGAAACGGGATGGTTGGGAACGGTTGCAGCCACGAGACAGTGTTTAGTGGATTTTTGAAGTGTGATAAATACCAATATCAAAACACTCCTTAAATAAGTTTTCATTATAAACAACAAATCGTACAAGCCATATTTTTTCTCAAGTGACTCTTAATCACATCTTTCCGCTTGTAAACAGATATGAGACATGATGTTCCGCTCGATATTGCATTCCTTTGGGGCCATTCAGTTATATTGATTTTGACGTGGACAGTATACCTAACTGTGAATCTCCCTTCTGCTTATTTTATCCCTATCATTAGTAGTAATCGTCTACAACTTACATGACAATTTACTTAAAAACAGTGAAAAATCCAAATCGGTTCAAATTGGATTGAAAATAAAGGCCATATTTCCTTTTAAATAACATTGAAAATCTTAATACAAAATGTTTATACACCGTTTCAAGATCTTCAGAAAAAATAAAGTAGGGTTATACATTGATTCATAAAAATATCCGAAAACTAATAAGCGTCCTGCCAAATTTTAAGGCACCCAAGAGAAGCATTGAAACTAAAATTGATTGACACGAAGGGAATATCAAAACAATCGATATACACATACCTTGTTCAGTGTAGACAGAGCCGAATCTGTAAAAACACATTTTATACATGAGGCAATTCAACAGAGTTGGTGAACCTTCTTTGTCAATACGGAATTCACCGGATGGTGTGTAGTAATCGTGTTCTTTGATATGTTTTCCAGTATCTGTGCTTCCTCCAATACGAACCATCCATAAAAATTTGTTGATATCTAAAAAGTTAATCAGATTCAATGTAATATACATGTGATATACTATTTAAGTAGAATCAACCAATATATTTAAGGAAAATCTGTAAATGTACTTTTTGAAAGGTAGTAGTAAAATTTATTTTCAAATTTCAAAATTGTTCGGGTAAGTGAATATCCCGTAAATTTGAAACTCCCCGCTAACAAATTTCAAACAATAGAATTATTGTCTTCGTATTTGATTGATGTCATCACAAAAAACCGGTTTGTTAGTACACGTGTAATTAACCAGTAAGCTTTTGTGAAATTTTGTTGGGGAAATCCAAATAATTTTAATAAGTTTGATTACGACAAATTTATCTCAAAATTTCCCCTTGTCACAATGCGATTAATAGTTCTAATTTCCCATTTATTTAAGTAGACGGTTATCGCCTCTTTTAAAACTGTAAACAGATAGTTCCATATAGTCTTGAAAGTGAACATGAAGCTCGTCTTACTTACCATCTGAAGCATATCCAGTCAACCCACCAAATATGACTAAAACATAGTTGACATCAAGTTCACGCATTATCTCATATGCTTTATCTTCAGGGGAAGCCATAGCTTGGCCAACCCTCGAGATGTGTGTATTATTCCAAGTATTGTTATCTACAAGAATTGTTCTGTTAGCCATAGCTGTAATCTGGTATCCGTAATCCCACCATGACATCACTTTGGAATCCTGCAGAAAGCAAAGTTTAAAAATAAATTCCCAAATTTAACTATAATGGGACTTTAATCCAAACCAGATAGTTAATGAATAATCCTTTTAGTAATGAAGCTATAGAGCTATTCAATGAAATAATTAAGAGCTATCACTGTACATCAGCAACTAATGCAGAGTAATTTTAAATAAAGAAAGGGGTTTGTTTCATGGATGCCACACGTCCTGTTATTAATAAAGGAACCCTTGTTTGCTTCATACTTAGCATGGCTCCTTTCTATGGCAACATTTTAACGTCACATTCTTCCTCGTGACATTAAGTGTTTGGGCTAAGAATTGATTCCCCAATAAAGATGAAAGCCCCCTATAAGTAGCATACCGCAGTTTCGATACTCTTCTAAAAGAAGGGAAGATAGAATCAATAGATGTTTACAAATGCATTTTGACCTCAACCAGCCTCCAAACTTTGAAAAAATCACCTAACCCGATAAAAAATACGCAATGAAAGTAAACACGCACCTCTGGAGTATTCTGTCTCAACCAATAATAAGCTTCTCTAAAGTCATCGAAAATAATTCTTGAGCCATCATTCTGTTTTGCAGACAATACAATGGATGGAGAGGAGTAAGCTTCTGAGGTGACCCATGTACAATGAAAGGTGTATGTGATTAAAAAGAAGGTAACAAGTGCAACCATGAATGTTGCCACTTCGTTCTTAATTGGGTAGGATGGGTCTGACTGCTTTCCCTTTCTACCGGATTGTTTTGATGATGTTTGTTGAGATGAAGTGGATGTTATCTCTACATTCTGTTGAAGTAAACAAAAAAAGAAAAAATCATAATTTCATGCTTTATTCATAATATCGTTTTACTATGGCACATTAACTGTGTTTTGAATAAAGTGAACTAAACGTGTGTTGCGAAAGTCATAAAGCAATTTAACGAAAGTTCAAGGTTTTCATAATGGGACCCACCTTTACATATGTTGATAGGACTGAAGAAATTCCAATTCCAGCAAGAATACATGCTACTGGTGCAAGAACTAACATCAAACGGACCATAACACCCTGAAAACAATATTTCAAATCTTTATAAAAATATTAAATATATGGAAAGTATGAATATGTTCAGATTGGAAACACACATGTTAACATACAAATTTATGTTATATCATATAAAGCTTAGTTCTGGCTCTACATCAGGTTAAGGCAGCCGGTGTACTTTTCACCTACATTTAGCAAATAACCATTTCTAGATTGATTGAGTGAAACTTATTTGAACCTTATCTTCCACTATCACTGAATGGAGGTCAACATAAGCGTAAACGGGACAAAATTAACAAATGAAAGAAATTTTACTCACAGCAAAGTAGATACTTGTTACACCATAGATGATAATGAAAATGTTGGCATCTGTCAATTTAGCAAAACAGTAATACAAACCAACTGGGAACATAAAGACAAGCATTTGCAAATCAAAATAGAAAGATGACCATGTAGTAGGTTGATGTTCAGAAACTGAAGCAATGATTGGAATGTTATTTTTTGCATATGAAGGATCCAACAGTGAATAGAAACGACCAGTCCATGGTGCAACCTGTAATAAAAACAGCAACAATTGGTTGTTGCGTGCAATTTACCAACTGTCAACGTTTAGCTTATTCCTATAAACTTAGCTTAGCAGATTTGGAGTTTTGTTTAACCCTATTTAGCCTAGGATATTAAGGGTGGTTCAGGTTCCCACCCCCCCCCCCTCCATAACTTTTCTAATGTTTCTCATTTTCAAATAAAACTTAGCACACTGATGCAACATGGTTCAAGGAACATTTGTGCAAAATTTCTTATAATTGAGTCACGTGATCACGAGTTACGTAACAATGACGTCATAATTGCAAAACATCACTAAAATCACCGTCTGG
>JAUBWS010134516.1:0-13764 GCA_032270445.1 Darlingtonia californica
CCACGTTGTGGAATGCGTGATCCTGCTCTTAAAATCAAAACAAATGGAAGAGTTCGAAGATACAACCATCAAGGTTCTAGTTGGGATCCTTTATTGAGGTCAAAGAACTATAAGGTATTAAGATACTTAGCAAATTTATTCATGAGAGAAATGGAAGTACGTGTGCAACATGAAAGTGGTTATCATGTATACGGATGTTAATGAAGTTCCCTAACTGTGTTAAGTGAAGCTCGTTTCGTGACGATGTTTGCATTACTCTGTAATAATTTTTGTGCAGCAAGTTGTAAAGTTACTCTATTTTGCAATCCACCTTTTTTCCTCTATAATCCAAAATCTGCCTCTTTTGTAATAATTTTACCATACTTTAATAGAATATTGCTCTTTGCTATACTTTAATTTTTTTACATTAACAAAAAGTGGAACAGTGGCTGAGTGGTTAGAGCGCTGGCCGCTCAAACCAGAGTTCCTGGTTCAAAACCCCATAAGTAGCTGTGGGTAACGAAGTTTGCCAAGCACTGCTAATTCTGCATGGTGCTTTGAGGTGATTCCAGGAAGGCAAGAACTATTTTTGTTCACGATGAAGAATTCATCGTGGGTAAAAAATCAAATCAATCATTCGTTTCGTAAGACGTGAAGAGACAATCACTTTTTTTAAATGAACAAGCTTCTTATAAAATAGTGTGAGTATTTGAGCTGAACACGACTATTAATTGTGTTTGATTTAGATGGAATTGAAATGGACGTTACTGAACAGTGGTCGATCAATGTCCTACGAAGATGTTTTAAAAGTCATGAGAAAAGCATTTTATCTATGGAATTTGCAGACCAATATTGATTTTATTGAAGTTCCAAAAAGTAAAGTTGGTCAGAAAGGATTTGAAAAACATAATATTGAGATTTTGGTTAGTTTTGAAAGAGGAGTACATCATGATCCATATCCGTTCGATGGATCTGGAGGAACACTTGCACATGCGTTTTATCCGCATAACAACAGAGGACTTGCAGGTGATGTCCATTTTGATGATGATGAATATTTTACTTCAAAGTTTTCAAGAAGTGGAAAATATCTTCTGTGGGTTGCAGCTCATGGGTTAGGTAAGAAGAGTAAAATGGATTATCATTTTGATTATTGATCGTACTATGACGGTTCCCAAATTAATTTTTGTATGACTGCGACATGCCAAGTGATGCGAGTTATAGTTCAAAGACAGTTTCTATAAATCTTTTAACACTATGCCATTATACTTTGTTGTCATAGAAAATTTCAAGGAAATGAGGTGGGTCTATATTGAAAATAATTTGGAAAACCTAAATTGCGAACAGATCACAGTTCTATGAAGATTTATGTCAAAAAATTTATTTTTATGATTGATATCTAACTCCTTTTCTTCTTAATAGGCCATTCGTTGGGACTTGAACATTCCAACTTCAGACAAGCATTGATGTATCCTTGGTATAGACATACAGCCGATGTTCAGTTACACGAAGATGACAGGTTAGGGATCCAATTGTTATATGGTATGTTGCATTTGGAGATCATTGAAATTCGCAAGCATTAATTTTCGATGTTTACCGTGATTCGTGAAATTATTCCGTGCAAATATTTTTGATAAAAAAAATAATATAATGATGATAAAATTAACAATCTCCGATGACAAGAAGTTTTATAAAAAATCAAAATTCAATTGTCAATGTTGTAAATATGAAACTGATAATGATAACACCTTAAACCTTGGAAAGAAGTCAAAAATGGCCAATTTTTTAAATAAAATAGTTAGTTATGACTATAATGACTGTAATTTTATTGCATTTTTGACAGTTTCGAAGGTAATTTCGGGCAAAATTTATGAGCTTTTGTTAAAAACCGAATTTTTGTAGAATCCCATAGTATAACCTTTCATAATCTGAAATCAGAACACAAAAATCTTTTTTTTGTCAAAAGTTAAGGATCATTTTCTCTTAAATTTAGTGAAAAATTCTTATAAAAAATACAAAATTCAAATACCCGTAACTTTTGACTTTCTAATGCTATTGACTTCAAATTTGGACTGTAGTTATATGACACAAAAGTGATTTGATTGACGTTATCAAAATAGTAGCAAATGCAATTGCGTCATAATTGATGACGTCATCGTTTTTGAAGTTTTTGATCATTTTTAGCGCAATGTTGCACCAAAAATATTTAATTTTACAAAAAAAGAACAGAACATAGGGTAGATTTCAATTCTTTATCTTATAGAAAATCAAAACAGAATTAACAAAGCTTTATTAGATCTCCCGCATTTTTATTTCGAAGAAAATACCCTAAAATCCATAAATTTCAGCATTTTTTAACATATATGATGACGTCAGAGCATAATGCAAGCCATTTTGAAAAATTTCATGAAGTTGTAAATTTTATAACAAGCTATATTCCTCAAAGTCTCATTTCTCTAGCTTATTTAGATCAGGATTTATGACGGGTGGGTTTTATAAGTTTGGGCCAAAAAGCCCGGGTCAAATAGGGTTAAGTGTTCTTGTCATTAAGGTAAAAATCTCATGAGAACAGATGTTTGGAAATTTTAGGTTTAAACATTACATAAGCTTTTTTAAGACCCATGAAGACTTTGCTAGCGTTTCTCGATTCTGCGACAGATTAGCTGGGGTGGTGTTAATAGAAAATTTGCACGGTTTACAAAATTACAACAATGTGTAAAAACTGTTCAACTGTGGAACTACAGTTGATAATTCTGCAAAAAATGAAAAAATCCAATGTATAAACATCAATTTATTTTACTGTTAACAGGGTCAAGATCAAAACCCAAGCCACTGGATCCATCTAATCCCATCACCACACCCACCACTACCACCACTCGCACTTACAAAGCAAAATGTCCAGCACATGGCACAATCAAAGCTGTTGAATACAACGAAAGATACAAAGTAATTATGGTATACGATTCTCAAGAGAAAGCATATCTAGTTGGTTATCGAGATGCTATTGAAGTCGGTAGTAGATATGCTTACTACCCTAAACGAATAATACCTGGAAGTTTGGACGCCATACTTAAATACGACAAAATTGGGAGTCGTTACAAAATCATTTTCTCTGGAAATCAGTAAGTATTTTTTGATATGCCAATTTTCCATATTTTTATTATCAGTATGAATAAATTTTGATGTACAAATATAGTTAGTTTTTCATACGACCGTACGGTGACATCTTAATTGATATGATAGTAAAAGAACATGATGAAAGTTGTGTACTTAAACACATGTTTCTTTTGTTTATAACATTACCATTGACGATTTCAGAACTAACCACCCCCTCCCTCAATTCTTAAAACGTTTAAAATGTCTTTGTTAGCTGTACTCTATGGTAAGTCTTTCTATCTGCTCTCACTCATCATTAGCAATCAAGGAGAAAAACGTTTTTTTCACTTGATACGTTTGTATTTGGTGGAAAGAAGAAAATGGGATATCCCATTTAGTTTTCTCAAAGTTTTAATTTTTTTTCTTTTCAGATACTATGTGTACCAAAGCTTTGCAAGAAGGGGTGGACCTCACTCAATTCACAATTACAATGATGGTCCCTTGAGACTTAATTTCCCATCATCCGTCAAACATATTGATGCTGCGTTTACTTGGTCTGGTAATGGCAGAACCTATTTTTTCTCTGGTTCACAATATTGGAGATATGATAGTAACAGAAAAACATTTGATGCAGGTTATCCAAAACCAATCAGTGGAAATTGGGGAAAATTACCAAACCCTGTTGATGCTGTTTATTCAGCGCCTAATGGACAAACCTACTTTATTGCTAATGGAAGATATTATCACTTTGATGTCAGGTAATGTTATATTTTCACAAGAATTGGTGCAATGAATGAAAAACGGACTATAATATTTTATACGTATAACAGCTATAAGTATAAATTTAGGATAATATTTAACAAGTATTAAGTATAATGGAAATGTTAGTTTTCATTGCACATCTAAAAAAACTTTAAAATGCCACCAAACTTACTATTCTAACATAAACCCTTTAGATACATATTTTGAGAGTTTATATCTCAAACGTTTTGGGAGAGGTAAACGCCAATCCTATGAATGATTTATTCCGTAAATTTACCTATAATTCTGCTGTTTAAGGGTTAATAAAATCTAACTGATGAAATAACACAAACACATTGCAATATTCTTCTTTTATCGAAAGATTCAATTTATTTTCACTAAAGCCTCTTTGCTCTACACTTTATATAACAGATTAGCAAAGACGTATCGTATACATAATGTTAAAGGGTAAATAGTTGTAAACTACGGACCTAAAACACGAAAATAAGGGTATAGTATCAGGGTTCAAATTTCATTATACAATTTATTTATGTCTTTTCCCACCATAGGAATCAACGAATCAAAGCAGTTTATTCACTCAATCAATTCTTACAATGCACTGGAACAGTATAACAAAATGAAGCAGTTATATTTTTGAACTTTTGAAAGGCAGTTGTTTGAGCTTTATTGCCAAATCGCTTTTAGTTGTTATAAGCGACATTTTCTTGTTCAAGTTTTATCTCGTTATCAAAATCCTGCCTTAGGATTCATTGATTCTTAATTTATGTGATAATAAAGACTTGATCAAATAAAGTTCGTTTTTCTCTGTTTTGAACTCTATTTAAAATGCTGACAACTTGGTCAAATGAATAGACTTCTAGGCTGGGGTATTATAATGACTATGATTTAAAGAAGCATAATAATTGTAAGCACACTTGATGTTATATTATAAAAATATTTCTATTGTACAATTTTTAAAGGACAAAAGAAATTGAAATCAAAAACTTTTTGTTATTTCTAATATGGACTTCCATATCTATAACATAACAATGCCGTTCATAAAGTTGATACACACAACAAATAATGTAAGGGTTGACCAATCTTAGATCACCAGAACCACAAGCCGTAAAGACTTTAAGAAATTAAACAACCAATATATCTTCTAGAAGACTAGTATGATTCGGCTTTATATTTTATGTGTATCTTGTAAATTAAAAGGTGTAATTTAGCCTCTAGATTATTCTAAAGGATTTAATTACCTCTTAATCTTCAAATATGTTTAAGTTTGTTGGCTGAAAGTCTACGATGTTTTATTGAAGTGTGAAACAATTAATACCGTTTAACTTAGTCAAATGAGCAAAGTTCAAAAAATCTCATGGTAAATCATTGTCAACGTCTAAGTCGTTCATCCTCCTTGCGGTTTATTCTATTTTTTCTGGATTGTTTCAACCCATTTGAAATCTTTTTGTTGTTTACTGTAAATTCCCCAACGTCCTTTTCAATTGGTGCTTTTAAGGTGGCAACCCTACAAAAACGCTAATTCTCTCCAAATCGACTTTGAAACAAGTTTTCTTGGTTACACGGTTAGAAGGAATGGAAACTTTCAAAATTAAATCAAATTTTGATGTCATTAATAATTAATGAGCATTCAAAACTCAAAAACCTCCAAAAAACTACGGTTTTAGAAACAAATCTTGAGAGACCAACACGAGCTTGATGATAAAAAACGTCATTTTTAAGTTGTACATATGCTGCTTTAGGGCCTGAACTAGACTGGTCTTTGGATCATTTCTCGTTGTTTTATTCAAATCTTTATTTAAGGTAACGATGTTTAAAATCTCATTAATTATTCAGGGTTCATACTTCATCCACAAATTACCTAGTTGTGAAATTAGTTTGGGACTTAATCTTAAAATCTGGTTAAAATTTCAGCTTAATTGGTTCTAATCAACGAAAGTTATTGATGTTTAAAGTTCAAAAAGTCAATTCCGACAAAAACTGCACTGAAAAAAATTGAAAACTTCACTTCTTCCGCCAAGGCCATTGTCAGCAAACTACAAGAATACCAACCGTTTAAATGACCTCAGCTGCAAAATAAAACTTGCCAGCATGAAGCATTTTTTGCTTCGCGTTCGTCCAAAGCTTGAAATTCAATGTTACTAAATGCGAAGAACGCAAATGCAAAGAACGCATACATAAGTCACTGTCACTTAATGTAAAGAACGCATAGATAAGTCTACCTTTGTAATGTAAGTGTTTATTGTAACTGTGGTTAAATATGGAGCAGTCTTTAAAAGAATTTTATTTAAAAGACTACTCGTTGAGCTTTATCATAGTGTCACTTTTGTGTCATCCATCTTACTCTTCCCTTGACTGAAGTCGGAGGGGGATTTGAGTGCAGCAGATGTTAATCTTGTTCTCCACGTTGCCCTATCTTTTGCCGATTTTGAGAGGTTTGACATGCTGTCTTTCATCCAGTCTTTTACATTGTCATTCCAGCACTTTCTTGGACGTCCCCGTTTTCTTTATCTTTTTTTTTCCCCATCCCTCGTAGTATTGTTTTAGACAGACTATCATGTCTTGAACCACGCTAGCTTCCTTCTCTGAACTCCTCTTTCATCATCAGCTTTCACAGTCCATGTTTCGCATCCGTAAGGGAGAATGGACGTTACAAGACTTTTATACAATTGCAGCTTGGATTTCACATTGATGTTACTGCTCCATATCTCCAAGTCTTGACACTGCTACTGTTGCTGCAACAGTTTTTGCATGTATTTCTTTTGTACTAGTTTCGTCTTTTGTTATTATGGCTCCGAGATATTTGAAATGGTCTACTTCTTCTAGAGCTTCGCCATTCATTGTGATGCTGCCTTGAACATTGTTTGGAGAGTTAACTAGTGTTTTAGATTTTTCTGTACTGATCTCCATTCCAAAGGACGACGCATTCTCGACGTGTTTATCAATGAGTTATTGTAGTTCTGTATTGTTTCCCGCCATTAGGTCGATGTCATCTGCAAACAGGAGGTTGCTGATGTTTCGGTCTCCCATTGAGACTGAACCATCATGGTCTTTTAGGGTACTGCGCATTACCCTTTCTAAGAAAAGTATGAATAATATTGCTGATAATAGACAACCTTGTCTAACTCCCACCGTGGTATGAAACGCTGTACCTATTTCATCTTGTAACAGTATTGCACTGATAACATTGTCATATAGAGTTTTGATAATGACAATTAGATTTTTGCTCATGTTAAATTCCTCCATTATTTGCGATAGCTCTTCTTGTCATACACGGTCAAACGCTTTCTTGAAGTCTATAAAGTTGTGAAAGAGATCTTGTTGCTGATCAATGATTATGTGGCAGTTGAAAATTTGCTCCATTGTGCTTCTTTTTAGTCTAAACCCAGCTTGTTCTTCAGGAAGAAGTTCTTCGACTTGGGTCTGTCTATTGAAGATAATTTTAAGTAGGATTTTTCTTGCGTGACCTATAAGACTGATTGTACGATAGTTGTTGCAAAGACGTAAATTTCCTTTCTTTGGTAGCGGTATCACTAGAGATACCGTTTTGGTCATTCCACTACACTCCAAATTTGAAGTTAATAGCGTTATTAGTTTAAAAGTTATGGGCATTTGAATTTTGTATTTTTCATAATAATGTTTTAAAAATTTCATTAAATTTACGAAAAAATAAACGATAACTTTTGAACGAAAAAAGATTTTTGTGTTCTTATTTCAGATTCTAAAAGCTTAAACGATTGGATTTTACATAGTGTCGGTTTTTAGCAAAAGTTCATTTTTTTCTTCCCAAAATTGCTCTTGAAACAGTCAAAAACGCTATAAAATTGATGACGTCATAACTATAACGTCATCAATATTGTTACCATTTTGATGACTTTATTTAAAACTATTTGGTCTTGTTTAAGTTCAGTCCAAGTTTGAAGGTGTTATTATTATTAGTTAGATATTTATTGGCAATTAAACTTTGCCTTTTTTATAAGCACTTTTATTTACTTCAACTCAAAATGATTGCCATAGCTTCGCCTCGGAGCAAAGTTTTACAATTTTTTTTTACTGTTGTCTTCCTAAATAAACTTAAGAAAAATCTTGCAAGGCCTGTATTGTTGTTTTTCGTTAAGCTTGTCATTTGGTATGAATTGACATATTGAAGCTCATTACACTATTTTTTTCATTAGCATAACAACTATAAGCATAATCAGGGTATAATTCTAAAAAAAATTACGCATATTGCTAAGCACAATGCTACCCTTTACTATAAAGCTAAGAATCAATTAAATGCCAAATTTATTGCTCTAGCGTTATAGTCCCAAATCAAATAAGTCTCACTCAAGGAGATAAATTCTGAGGTATATCCATAGTTGAGGGAGAAAAAACATGATCTTGTTCCAAAATAAATTTTGTATCCTGTTTCTTTTAACCTTATAACGCCTGGTGGTCACATATGTGTACATTGAAAAATTTGGAAAATTTCTAAAAACCAGAAGTGCTTTCATCTTTAAATTTTCTGAAAAATAAATTATGCATAATTGGGTTATTTTAAGCCACTGTTTAGGGGTATAGCTATCTAACCAGCACAAGACCGTCGTTTTGACGTCGTTTTGACATCTTGTGCTGACAGGGTATTGATTATCTTAAAAAAAATAAGGAAAACGTCAAAAATTAAACTATTTTCATATTAAAATTGTTTGCCATGTTAAAATGTTCAAAAAATGTATAACGACACAAATGTATATCATAAGCTTTTCGGCTTACAACAAACCCGTTATTTCAGTTTTTGAACAACAATCAAACTGATATGTGAAGTAACCCAGAAAAGTTCCTCGACACAAAATTGATTTAATAAAACACTTTCATCACTGAAGTTCATCGAAAGGGGACAAAATTAACACTGCACTGGTCATCGTGTGCACCCAAGCGATACAAACGAAATGCAATCAACAGCGACCTCAGTAGAGCAGAAATAATTTCATCAAACTTGTTCAAGGAGATTCCTTACTGCGAAACACTTCCCCCACAAGTTTCATAAATTTACGAAAGATACGTACTACATTAGCTATATAATAGGTGACAAGAAAAGTCAAAAGTTTATTTTCTTTGAAAGATAAAAACCCGTATCCCTCTTGCATCATCTACAATGCAATTGTGGAGAAAATTACATCGGTGAGACTGTTCGAAGCGAATGAAAATAATTTCAAAATTCTAAACATACCTACCGTAGACCTTGACCAAAGCTATGCTTATAATAAAAATTAGTTTAATTGTTCATGAAGCAGAAATTTTGATTATTATGAGGAGAATGCATTACACTTTTGTTAGAAATACCTAAAAAGTTAATATATTTGTCTTTTTCAAGGCTTTGCTTTTAATGGAGGTCTACCACATGACGAAGTCACCCCACGGGGCAGGTGAGGCGGCTGCCCCTCTAAGAAAAAGGAAATTCAAAGAAAACGTTCCACCTAAAAATGCATTGTGCATGAATGCCAAAGATTGTCAGTGTGGAGCTCTAATGAATTCTTAACACACAGTCTTATCTCAAACAAAATGAAAGCTGAATGGCCAAATTTTTAAAGCTGGCGCAGGGTAACCTGATATTTAGATGTTTTATTTCTATTCGATATTTACTCAGAAGAGTATTGATTTGAAGTTGTTTCGTTTAAGACTAAGTTGGTTAAGACATTGTGTTTACAGCTACCAGCCTAAACATTGTAGTGATTGTTTTTTAACTACAGGTGGAGAGTAAAATAGATAGAAACAGATTATTACGTAAAGAATTCATTACAAGATAGCCTCGCCAGGATTCGAATCCGAAGCATGCAAATGCCATTAGAAAGAAAATATAATTAAGTCAACACCTGTAATTCTGAGTAGTGTATCATGAATTTAATCAATTTTGTGATATAAATTTTGTTACTAAAACATCATGCATTTTTTCTAGCCCAAATATAGACTCATTTTCCCTGTTTACATTTTGCTTTAGACTTTAAATTCTAAATTGCAAATTATAATTCCCCGAATGTATATAAAATGTTTTCATCTTTCAGAATTTCAGCCTCAAAGTAATTGATTGCATTGTTATTGTACAGTGGTGTATTCGAGATCATAAAACTCAGAGGCAAAAAAGAAGGCATATTTAACGTGATGGTCTAAGTTTATTTAAATACTTATATCACTGGCATATTTTGAATATAAAAGCATAATGTAAAGATGTTGTGTTACTAAAAAATCATCTATAAAGTAAGGAAAACAATACACACAGCCATACCAAAATAGCTAACATATTTTTACTTCAATGTAATGTAAATTAATTTGAAAGTAAAATCAATGACTAACAGCTAGGATTGTTGTTAACAACCTTATGTTATTTCTGGCTTTTCTTCTCATTTTTGAAAATACCTTTTGTAGCATTAGTCACCAAGGTTTAACGTCAAAACAAATTGATTTCAGTTGAAGTTAATTAAACATTAAAGATGTGTTAATGAGAAATCAAGTCGCAATTTCTATAACTAAACTGGAAAACATACAACATAAAGTTAAACAGGACACAAAAATCCTGGCTTACATATTCGCCATGTTACTGTTTTACAAGTCCACACAGAGTGGGGCTATGACATTAAGTATGTTTGTTTATTTCACCCGTAGAAATAGCGTGTTCTGGTTGGTTCGCAAAGGAGTTTAAACAAAAAAAGTATAACAATAGTGGGACTGCTCTATTCACTCGTTTCTCATATTCCTGTCTGAACAAATTCAAGCACATGAAATTTTATAAAAACTCCAGCTCGACCCTGTTCAATCTCCCATATATTGCTAAAAACACCTTGCTATTAGCTGTATAAACATAGAAACGGTTACGTTTATCTACTGGTCATTTAAATTGATTATCAAAAGAAAAAACACTTTAGAGAATTAACTACCACGTGGATTTATGTCTCTACAAAAAGAAACAAAAGTCTTCAAGATTATCTAAGAAAGAAGACTACAGGAATTGTCATGCACCTTAAAATTGCAGACGTATGCGTGAAAAATACGAACGTATGCATACAAAATATACGGCTGCATTAGTATGAATATACGAACGTGTACATAAAAATTACAAACGCTTTACTCTAGATTATCCGATGCATGAGAAATGGCTTATTTCCTTACTTGTTCACCCATTGTATGTTATCTTTTGTAAGGTTGATTGTTTTATTTAATAGTAAAAGGTTATATATAATACGGTACTTTTATTAAGTCTTATTAAAGAAACAAGTTCATATAGTAGGGGACAATTTGTTTAACGTTGCTTCTAAGTGAACTAGAAAAACTTTTAGAAGAGTAATGGAAAACAAAAAATGTGCTGGAATCGTTGCTGTTGTCTTCATCGTTTGTGCAGGTATTGTTATGATGAGTCTTTATGTTTCACAATGTGTTGTTGGTGATAGCAACTCGCTGACAATAACTGCAGAAGAAATCACTTTAAAAGGCAAACCTACTGACAATGTTTTTCTTGGATGGGAGTCGTTGTTTGGCAAGCCAAAAGATGAAATCAGGGTTGAAATGAGGTCTGGCATTTGTTTTGCAGGAGGTGAAACTCATGAGATGGGTCAGGGTCAAACAAAAAAACTGGGACATTCAGTCAACACGTTTTTCACTTTCCCATTTCAATTTCAACTTGTTGAAGATGATGGTGGATTTGAAGGAAAAGATGATTTGTCGAAAACGCACAAGATCAGCAAAGATGATCTGAATGCCATCAAAGAATATTTACAAGATAAAGATGTCCATGAAGTCGTCTTAAATTACCATGTAACAGTAAAAGGTCAAAACTTTTTTCAAGAGAATGAATTATTTGGCTTCATAGCTCAAAATTTATGCATCAGTGTTCTGGATTTTGTAACAGGTCCATATGGCCGGGTGGCAAAGAAACTTCCAACAAATTTGTTGTTGAAGAAACTTGGCAAAACAAACAACATGCTTTATGCAAAGGATGTAGCAAAATTGTACAAAGAGGTTGGATCAGCGTATCAAAACGGTATACTTAACAAAAAACAGATTTTTAAGGGAGTGGCTGCTTATCAGTTGAAAAGAGGTGCTCAAGATGCTGTGATGAAACCTTTCACTGCAAAAATGTCAGATTATGTGAAACAGTTTGCACTTGATCAAACCAAACTTGATGAGGAGATCAAGAAGACATTTGATGAGGTGATTCATGGTGTACAGAAAACAGGAACACAGGAGGAGTACAACACAGTGACGACAGCAATGGAAGAATGGGGAAATGTCATGGCTGAAATATCAGATAAAATGGAATTTTGTCTTTCTGAAGTTTTGCCCCCATCACGTGATGCATTGTATTATGTCAAGTTGACAGTTAAAGAATAATTCTTGATAAAAACTCGAATATTATAAATTAAGTTCTTTATTATCGACAGTAATGATGTGACTTGGAAATATGTTGCATTTATTCATTAGAATAAATAAAAACCTGCTATTTTGACATTTTTGCGCAGCCTGCATTCCTCTGCGTGTGCAGTGTTAGGAAGAAAATTTTCTTCCCTATGTAAAGCTTTTTTAATTATGGAACAATACCTCAGCGGGTACAGCACGTCGTCTTAACAAAATCGTATATTTCCTTACTGAATTTCTGACCGTTTGTAATTATCGTCAGTATTTTTGTAATCTTCTTATTGTTATCGCTTGTATCCGATATGAAAGAATTTGTATTTGTGTAACTTAAAGTTGAAAATAAAATATGATTCTAATTTTTGACATTGTTTTCAGATTTTGATCTCAATTTTCCTATAATTCATCTAAACAATAAAAGAAATTTTGCATTGCGGTTGTGGGACAGTTAGAAATAACGTGCCGCTTTTTGTGTACAGTTTTTACACAAATATCGATATCAAGTTTGCTACCAAAATATTTACTATTTTAAGCAAAAACAAGTGAGATACCTTATCAGGGAAAAACAAGCAAAGAAAAATGACCAAACTTTTCGAAAGTGACTGAAAATTTCCCCAAATCAAAATTTCAGCCGATTTTATTAACCCCGATTTTTAATTTTCCCAACTTCATTTTGTTGGATTTTACCATTGTCATTATAAAATTCCCTGGTCTGGAAGGCTTTTGTTTCAATCTATTACCAGCATTTTAATTGTAAGAATTTTAAGCTTGAGCTTACTTGAATGATTTTTTTCAATCTATTACCAGCATTTTAATTGTAAACATTGAGCTTTTCCAAAAAAAATCTGTTCACCCTATGTTGAGGATATGGACTCACAAGAAAAATATCACGACCCCCTTGGATGTCCAAAAATAATAACTTAACCCCCTAGATTTGTCCTATTTTCGCATCAAGACCCCTTGGACATTCATTTTTTTGTCAATTTTTACAGGTGAGACCCCCTGGATATCAGTTTTTTAGCAAAGCATCACCCCCTGGACGTCCAATATCCTCAACATAGGGTTAATTGTAAACATTTTGAGCTTGAGCTTATTTGAATGCTTTTGTTTCAATCTATTGCCAGTATTTTAATTGTAAGCATTTCTGCAACTCTAGTAATAAACTCTCTAGTATAAAGTTCGAAAATAAAAAAAATGATAATAAAGTTCACTCAAAGCTACCCAGACCGAGATATTTTATATTGACTATGATTTACAGCATTTATGACATAAAAACTTCTATCGTTTACTTGAAAAAAATATTGCAAGATAGATTTGTTACTAGTTACTACAAAATAACATGGATGGTGAAAAATCTTAATGAAAATTTATTGTTAGGTGTTCTAGACAATATTCGTTTTGAAAATTTAGTCGGGGAAAAGTGACTAAATTTTTCCCCGACTAAACATTGACAATATGATAAACTAAGGGAGTTATTTCAAATTTCAAATTTCAAATTTCAAATTTCCAATCAAATTGCTTTCAAATTTTTCCTAATAATACATTAAATAA
>JAUBWS010134738.1:0-11374 GCA_032270445.1 Darlingtonia californica
GGATAAAAATGCTCAAAAGAAGCAAAAGTAGAGAAGAATTATTTGATCGTCTGTGTACTTTCGATATCAAAAAATAATTTTGGGGTACCAAAATTTTATATAAAAAGGGGGGAGGAGGGGTTCAATATTCAACAGTAAAATTATTTTTGAATCAATAATAATTGAAAATCTTCGTCAGTAGAAAATCACTAACTTTTGACGTCTGATCCATCTCTAACTCTAAATCTTTCTCAAGCAAGGGTATGATATAATTTTTCTGAATTTATCCTCCTTTAAAATGTCTTAGTTTTCAGAAGTGCTATGTAAAAGCAGTCATTATCCAATTCAATTTTGCCTCGCTTGGGTTTGTAATTTTCAGGGAGTACCACTAGAAGTTGAAAGGGGGGCGTAAGTTTTGAAAGGGGAGAGGGGGTACTGACCCCCTTACGAGCTATGGTAATTCTAATTCTTAAAGAATCCATCTACCAATAAAAAGTAAAACTAAATAAGGCTATGTCCAACTATCTAACTCAATCTTTTCAAAGTGTTGCAAGTACTGTAGTCTGTTTTTTAAAATGAATTTTCATTTTTGTTTCTTTTCACTTCTATTCAAATTTCAAGTCTTTAAATTCACTGTTTCTTCTTTCCATTTTTAAAATTGAGTTTACTTCTAAATATAAGCTGTGGATGATAACATTTTGGTTCTTTAATTTGAATTTACTACAGTTTAGTTTCAAGCTGAATTCATTTCCGGAATCTTGATCACAGGTGACATAATTAGTGGATGACACGTTGTTTTTATAAACAATACCTTTATAAGCAACACTAGGCCCAAAAAAGCTGATTTTAAGAAACTATTAAGCAAAACCCTTAGCCTCAGTAGCAAGAAGAAGGAATAAAAATCAATATGGTAAAAATCAGAAGAAACTAATTTAATAATTTTCCATTTTATTTAGCCACTTCAAAATTAACAAAAGAAATATTAATAACTCGCGTGTATAAACTAAACAAAATTTCGGTCCTCGAAAACGGGCGCTAGTGGCCACATGTTTCGTGCTAAAAACGCCAAGAATCATTTTTTTGAGTAAATAAACGTAAGCAACGCTCGAACCTGAGAACAACTAGATTCTAGTTGACAAAAGGCATTGCTTATATAAAGAAGTGTGGAATTTATTCATTTTCAATATAAAACCTATTGTAATTCTATAATGCACCAGACACAAATATGTAGAAATGTAAATTTTTTGAGAAAAAATCCATTTTATTTGAAAAGTGTTCAGTAACTTTTTGAAGGTTCATGCCGGGTCTGAGATTAATATAAGCACAATCCTAGCAAGTGATAGATGTCCCCCTATTTAAAGGGATGGTCACCACATCAGTTCAATTCATCTGTAAAATCTTGTCTTTCTAAACAATTTTTCCAGTCACTTGCTTTTATTTTCAGTATACTACAACATGCAAATCCCCAGTCTAAATGTCCTTAGAGCTTAAGCATACCCCACTCCAAATTTCACATGTCACATGTTTTAACAAGACCAAGTTTTATCAAATCTGACTTACCTCTGATTTTTTCTCTTCGTCTGATTTTGCTGACAAAATCTCTTTACTTGAATATTTGGCAGCTTTAGGTGCTTCTTTTGGTGCATCACTCACTAAATCCAAATAAAGTATAAATCTGTGATTTTCATTTACAATCTTATATACTCATTAAATCCAGAAATACCGCGCTCTCATTCATTTACTGCACGTTTCAACGTTCTAGCCTTTGTCTTTTCAACCAATTACATTGTCCAAAATTCTATTTCTAAAATCTTACCATAGAAGTTGCCATTAAAACGATGCAAAAGACAAATTTGCCTTTCCTTGAAATAAAAGAAAATCCCTCGTTGAAAAGGTAATTTTTCACGCCCTTGGAGTACGCGGATGCAGAATTCCATCTAATTAAAGTTTTATGTCTCTTGATGTGAAATACGAGGGAAATTTAAAGTACACGACTATGGATGGAGATATTCAAATTGCTACTTGACATCTTTGTAATTTCAGCATTAGAATAATTACTTAATCAAATTTATACTAATCCGGCGTGGAGTTTAACTTTTTAACATTCCTCAAATTTAATGATTTCCTGGGAAAATCAATTTTTCTGGATCGAAGCCAGTTCGGATTTGAAAAAATAGGTATTTCGAGTTAACAAACTTATCAACTAGTTAAGGTGTTAAGTTAAGAATAATTAAGGCCTATCCCAAAAGTCACTTTTTTCAATAAAGGCGTGTAGTGTCGTCTCTTCACATATGGAGAATAACTTACAAACTCCTTTAGAAATGTAGAAATGGAACCTTGAATAATTCTCACGACTGAAATTCCAGTGAAGGTGTTGGACTACAACCTTAGAGACAGTACCCATGGATACAAAATGTAATCTCTTTTCTTCACTACTGCAATGTAATTTCAACATTATACTGAAAGTGAGAGTTGAAAGTAGTTCATATATGGCAAAGGTTGTCTGGCTTCTTGACTTCTAAGCTCAACGCTGATACATTTGACCACACATCTACAAAAAACTTGACACATACATTTTTTCATTCCAGAAGGCTGTAAGGAAACTGTTGGTGTTTCTTTCACTTCACCATCAAGCCATTCTTCACTTGATATAGTTGGTTCCCATGTTACTCTGACATTTTGATACAAATCATCTTGGAAATATTCGGTCTAAAATATACGTAAAGATTGATTTCCACCTGTTCTGTTTTTTTAACAGGAACCGGACAGGAAAAACCAAAATCAAATTTTTCTGGGGACAAGCAAAAAAGGACAAGAAAAATAACAAATCAAACAAATGTATCAATGTTTTCCTGTCCTGGCAAGGACAAGCAGAAACTCCCCTTTAAAACGTTTAAATAGAGGATTGTGTTTACCACTAACTTTGAACGACATGAAAAAATCCCTAAAGTATTTATATCAAACTGCAGACTTAAACCCGATTCACACTTGTGAAGCAGACGCAACGTAAATACAAGCAAGTGCAATTAAGAAAGACAATAGAAATCGAATAGAATGAAGCAAGCAGTGACGCAAGATATCAAAAAGGTTTTGATATCTTGCGTCTACGTTTGCTTCACTTTTTTTCAATTTCTATTGTTTCAAAAATTTCCGGAATGAAGCAGACGCAGACGCAAACAAGTGTGAATCAGGCTTTAGTTGGTGTCGATAATTTAAAATTGATATAGGCAAGGGTGATTATACGATGCGAGCGCAAACGTTACAATTGTGTTTATTAGAAAAATCTTTTATTTAGTCATTCGTCGTCTTTTTAGTTTCAAAGTAGCCTGAGAACAAATCTCTTATCTTTAAAACATAAATATGTACTTGCTTTAGTTAACACTCAGTAAATGTAAGGGCTTGGCACCTAGGCTATAGTGATAAAATGAATCATTAAAGACAATATTCGGTTATAACAAAGTGAACTAGAGAATACAGATACCTATTGGCTTACCTTAACACGTGGTACAGTAACTGAAATCAACTCAACGTGAGTTTTGCATAAACAGATGATTCTGGCAGTCTCTACTGATTTTACATTTAGCAGGTTCTTTTGGTATAAGCTGATACCCTATGATATGATAAACATAAGACAACATTTTGAGGTCGAAACCATTTAGATTGGGTAATTAATGGTCGATGCAAAGGGAAATTGATATTTTTGGCGCGGATTTAATTTGGCGCAACGGAAACAAAAAGCCCCTAAATTGCTGGAAAATGCAAATTTCAAATTAATTTTACAAGAGAATAAAAAGTAATATATGTACATATACAGGACAGTATCATAGTTATTAGTGGTTGTACAGTTACTATTATACATGTTTTCAATTCATTAATAACCTGAAATCTAAAAAGTTTTCAAAAGGATTGAGTTTTGAAACTGAAAAGAAAATTGAGTTTTTACCACCACTTAACGGAAGTAAAAAAACGCTTGGAAAATCCCCTGCAACAAGCCAATTCAGTCATAGCTGGAAAAAATGGTCCTGGTATCCTGGGCAGTGACCGAGAAACTCCATAACCCGACCACTGGGAAGCAGTCCCAGGTCAGCACGGGTTAAATCACTTTGAAACAGCAGCTTCCCACTAACACCCAATTTCAATTTGTCGTCCCTAAGCAACCAAGGTGGGAACATAATTACAAATAATTACTTACAACCAGCTCCATTAATAAGAGAAAAACTTCAGACATTTGAAAGTTTGCGAAAAAATACAGCAGTAAACAATGCAATATCAAGCAATTAAGTACAATTCACTCGGGTTAAACTTTTTTAATAGCAGTCCCTCGAAGAGCTAAAGGCACTGATGTCAGCAAAAAAGTACCGACACATTAATTATGTGGATTTTTAACATTTACGTCAGCATTAGCAGAATGAACTATCGAAAAAATGCGAGTAATGGAACTTTCAGTACCGTTAAAATGGTCTAGCTGACATTCGACCAAGGGCTTTTCAATTATTTGACAATTGCAATGCATCAAACAATAACCCAAGTTCTCAACAAACCTGTAGCAGAGTGGAAGACTTGGTAGATGCTAAGGGATGAATCTTTGGTTCAACTTCATTTATCTCAAACGCATAGATAGTTTTTTCACCCTATTGTTAAAAACAAAAAGTATTATCATACCTAATTGAGAATTACAGTACAGGTAAAATGACGTTGAAAGGAACGTTATGTGCCCACTGTGATTATCGTAGGAGTTAAAACTTCTGACAAATATTTTTTATAACAAATTAACTAAATCGAAGAGGCTTTAGACAAAGAAATCAGACATTGCGAAACTGAATACCGTAGTTATTGCGTAAAAAGTGAGTGCAAATGAGTTTAATTACACTAATAGATTTGGTTTGACATTTTGAGATGGAAGATATTTCTCAATTTATTTACTGGTTTAGTAATTTCCTTGATTTAATTACTTGACTCTTTCACCTTTAAGATTAAAATGAAACTCCAAGAAAATTAAAAAAACCAAAAATTGCCAATAATCATAATTAATGTATTGTAAACGTGATTAATTATCTAGAATAAATGTGTTAGAATAACAGGTTATCTTTTAAATTTCGTTTCCCATCGGAATAATAATACAAGCGGAGTGTGGATCAAAAACCATTAGAAAATTTATGTTCTAATATGCGTAAACTTCAAGAAAACTTGGTGCACACTGCCAATCATTCTTCATTTTTATAGCAGTTTCAAAGAAACTAAAAGTATTTTTTTACAGTTTAAAAAAATGACCCATGCGGAAAATGTCAATTTAAAAGTTTTATTACGCGCCAGGTTTTGCACGCGTTTACGTTTAACAGAAAAACCAATTTTTGTGGCCCAAAGCAATAGCCTCTTTTTGTCGACGCGACAGAAAGGTTACAGGGATCTGAGCTTTCTTTTGGTTTAGGTTACACTTTTGATCCTATCAAAAATAACTGGAATCAACAACAGAGTCTAAATTGACATCAACATTTCGACATTTCTAATTACTAAAATAAATTCAAGTCAAGAGGTGAAGTCGTTACTTCTTATTTAATTGTGAAAGCTTAATACATTTTCAAGAACGAAAATACTGAGTATCAGATGGTAGTTTCAATAGGATAGCCAATTCAGTTCTACGACACTTTTATTAACAACGGTGAATGTAAATCCTTATTAACAAAAGCTTTGTGGAAGTACCAAACTCAAACCAATTGAATTCTAAGTCGACCCTTATTTGCGAGTCTTAGGCCTAGATTAGACGTCTTATTTCTATCGAGCTAAACTAAACGGCAAAAAGGAAGTATGGAATTAGGCTCCTCAATTTCATCCACGTTGAACTAAAACAAACTTAAACACCATGATCTCAAATCGGGAAAGCAAAAAACAACGTTTAAAAAGTAAGATTTGCATTACTTTAACAGGGCTTATAGATCGACGAACTAAATTAACTCGTCGCTTTTTTGTCGATCTCAGTTGAATTTGGTTTCGCGCGGCAAAAGTGAGGCGTCTAATAGTGGCCTTACTTTCTCTAATAAGGAGACACTATCACGTATCACCAGGTATAAATATAATCAACCGCACAGTCTAAAATAGACACAAACTACTGAACTTTTTGGCACTACTAAATACCCAATGGATAGACCAGCAAAAGGTGAAATCGTTATGATAACCTCATCTAGTGATTGAATTTGTTAACATCTTAACCCCTTTGAGCAATATGGGAGGGGTGGTACTATCCCTTCTACTGTAAATACCCGGCCAATAATAATGGGTAATGGTCGAGGGGTTGACACCTTTCTACAGAATCATTTTACGTAATTTCAGTTATCACATCTTACATTTACACTTGATTTGATAATCAAATATTTTCTATAGTATCCACCTAACAGGAATATTCAAAACCATCAAATCATGACGCAGCATTGATTCCAATGATTTATGTGATATTTTTAGTATGCCAAAACTGTCAACCCCAATGTGCGTCTATGTTGGCTCGATCTTTTGAATAGAATTTAAAGTTTTTGCATCAATCACATCTTTTGCGTACATACTGGTTTTCACCAGAGAGGCAATATTGATGTGGAGCCAAAAATGCTTTTGTTTAGTTTTAGCACTGCTGAGGCTGCAATATTGTTTGGCTCAATGTTTCTATAAATCAACTGAAACGTTTTATCAATAAGACGAAATCACATTGGCGATATTGCTATGGTGCCAAAAATGCATTTTCTTAACCACCCGGGCAGCGCCATTGCTACAAATTGGTGTTGGCTTCATTATCCTATTATCCTACTAATATCAAATGGTGTATATATTTATATCATTAACCGAGGCTTTGTCTCAATTCAGCCTAATTACCGGAAATTTTCAACCACAAGAAACAAAAGGTAACGGTCAACTCCTACAACAAAGAGATAATCGTAAAAAAGAGCAAAGCCAAACTATGCCACAAAACAACAATCATTGTGAAATTGCTTTACAAGGCTTCTGACAAACTTAAACGTGACCATGCGGCAAAGAGGGGGCGTCTTACATACCAAACAAATTCAATGCAACATTTATATGCAGTTAACTCGAATGGATTTCGCAATCGTGTGGTCTTAATGAAACAAAAGCCATGCCATTAATTAGAAGGCTCGAGATTAGTTAAATTTTTTCGTTTAACTGATTTCCCCTCAGTAATGAGCTGAAACATTGACGTAGTAACATCGAGATATCAAAACAAAAAAGATGCTGGTTTTAAATTTAGAATTATGTATTGGAGTTATCGGATGCGTCCTCAATATATGTCAAACCATCCATATCATAAGACGAGGGAGGAGAAGAACTTCATTCCAAACCTTCTTGCTGAGCTTATCCATAGCGGATACACTGACGTGTATTTTTTCTGTCATCATCACCATCGCTAGCAAATACAAGGCATCAGAACAGATGTTACATATTGTTGAAAATGGATATTTTATCACCATCTTTATATCGACAACACAGATCACATCAATTGCTGTTGATCGCTTTTTCGCCGTATCGCATCCCTTGAAACATAAGATCTTCCTCAAGCGCAAATGGATACGACTCAACCTCTTCGCAATATGGACATTAGTTCCCGGCTTGTTGATAACCGCTGCCATCTTGGTATCGTATGGCGTCATCAGTGGCGGCGTCATAGACTATTGTTTCATATACCTGTCTACGTTTACAGCATTGACGTGTCTGTCCATCTACGCAGTTCTTCCATTTAGATTACGTAATCGCGTACAGACATGCCGTTGCCGGCGAATTGGACAAACTAGAATAGTTTACTTGATCTGTTTTCTCACTGTTATCTTAATGATCAGCTGCACGCTACCAGCTTACTTTGCATTACTTGGTTTCATGAATAGACGTTTCAGCTACTTGTTCCTGACAACCAATGCAGGACTAAATTCTTTTATCTATTTCTTCTTCACAAAAATGACCAGGCAGATTGAAAGACGTTTAACAAGCAAAAGAAATAGCTATGGAGAGAGAACACTCCCATCTCTATCTTAAATCTTAGAATACATAACGAAATATAAACCTACGGGTTACGTTAGCGTTATTACCTTTTATAGTACTTGGCAAATGTTTAAATTTGTACGAATTATTTTTTTCGTTATAGAAATGTATTTTTAATATATTTAGTGTAGTAGATAGAATATCCGTCATTGCACGACAGAAAAGAATCTATTGAAAGTATAGTATTTAAAAAGACAGCGGTGTGATTTTTTATCTGTCATTTTTCTTTCCAAGCTTTTAGAAATTTTATGAAATCTTTTCACAGGCAAATTTGAGCTCAAGATCATATCCGAAACCAAAAATCAGAAACGACGTAAAGCAAATGAGGCGGTATTCGCCTTATCGTTCCGTTAACCGACAGAATCTTTATTTAATCCTAGACGGCAAAATCGCAAAAAAGCACCTGCGTGTGTAACGCTTCAATAGACATACACTCTCCCACATATATTTTTTCGTGATTTGCTGGCTAGAATATATTCGAGTTTAAATTAAATCGAAATTAAAAAAAAGTTCAAAACATAAGAAAAATCCAGCATGTCAGTGATATGATCGAGTTTAGTTTTACGAGTTTTCACATATACAAGCAAAAAACTCCGACCCTATTTTACATTGTGGCGAGCACAAATTATTTAGAACAATTAAAGTTCCTTTTAAAGGTCTAGGCATGTTTTTCTACGAAGTCTATTTTCCCTGTAAAAAGCACATTTTAAAAACAACTATTTCTTTTGTCAAAAATAATCAAACACCGTTATAAATTTCTTCGTCGCTCGACTTAGCGTATCTTTTCCATACTATTTTTGGCCTTTCAAATTAAGACATTTATTACACCGCGGCCTTTGTGTCAGTATTTTTGGTGTAAAAACATTTGAGTCAGACATACAAGCACTTTTCGTCTGACAATGTCGGACCAGAAAATCGAAGTTTGCGTCAAATTAAGTTATTAAATACACATCAACTATAATCATTATTGTCTTATTGTCAAGTTCGTATTCAGTTTCTTCTAGATGACTTTTTTAGGTATTGGGACTTATTAGGATTTCTTTCAGTAAGGAAGTACGTATTCAACGTGGGTGCATAAAATTGACTGTTACTCTATCCATTCGTGCGAATTCTTTATAATACATTGTATTAAACTCGATAAGTTGGACACTGAAGTGATCAAGCAAAAACATACAGAGAAGAAATAAAGAATGTCTCACTTAGCGAATGTCCCAGTTATCCCAAGTGTTTTACAGGAGTTTAGGAGCTAGCATCCCACAAATGCTGTCTAAGAAGTCCCACTTATCCAGGTCCCCAATTATTGAGGGTCTACTGTAGAGTTCTACCTACACTACCTCTACCTCTTGGAAACAACCTAGCAACCGGCTACAGGTTCATCCAAATACTTTATTTCCTTAGATTTTCTTGCAGTAACAAAAATGACTAGCGTTAAGGGTCATCAAACAGTTAATGATCTACCAAACATACAAATAAGAAAAAGACAGAGTGGAACTGAAATAGCGTTAGAACTCACCTTTCCTGTAGCGAAAAGCACTCCAGAAGACTCGTCATAAAAAATACTCAAAACTGATGGTGATTGGTCGATTTCGAATTCGGCAAGTAGTTCCAGGGATTCACTGTCGTAGAGATGAAGGACACGCCCATTCCTTAACGAAAAAGAAAAAGTACCAGATAACAGATTCCATTGGAGAATGGAAACTCTTACGTGGAGAGTAAATGATTTTATGTGTTATCGACAAACTTTTTTAGAATCATATATCGAATTTCAGATGCTTGTCAATTTAACTTTCCAAATTTGCACATTCTTTTCTACTGTGTAGCTAACTGTGCTTTACAAAAATTAACTATAAATAAATAGTAAACTTTAAAACTTTTCAAAAACCAGTAAATAGTGGCTTGAAAGATGTTCAGCATTGACATGGGTTTAGCTGACAAAATGGGAATACAGTAGACTCTCGATAAGTGGGACTCCATACTAAATGCTATAGTAACATTAGCTAAGTGGGACTGTTACTTTCGGTCCCTTCAGAGCACATTGCATACAAATCACTTCGGATAACTGGGACATTCATGAAGTGGGGAATTCATGAAGTAGGACATTTTCTATTCATTCCCTGTATGCTTTTGCTTGGTTCCTTCAGTGTCCCAGTTATCGAGAGTATACTGTATCACTCAGCGTACAACATTTTTCTGCTGATATGAAGTCAGACTGAATGGATAGAAGTTTTTTCAAAAAGTGAAGATTCAAAGACATGACTCTGTGGCCACACGTCGCTTTTACGACCAACAACGCTTTTCTAACGCGAGAACATTACATAGACATAGTGAAACAAATCTTTAATACCTTCCAACGACAGAGATAGCAAGCCAATTATTAGAAGGACCACACCAGCATATTCTTGCAGCACGAATAACATCAGGACCTTCTCCTTCCTAGCAAAGAAAATAAAACATGAGCATTTTAAAAGATCTGAATTCACAACTCTTTTATCCTTGCTCAACAGGTTTCAATTGCTGAGTGCTTAGTGAACGGCGGTAGTAAGTTTCATGCGGAAGATTCAAGCTTTAATGGTAAGCAAGCCGCGGTTTTCGCGAAAAAGGTCCCCGTAAATTAAAACACTAGAGTTATTTAACCCATCATGTTGCAGTCATCTTTGTCTATTGGCTCTTGCTTGGCTTTGAAGGGCGAGGTCCCTTCAGACCCCTAAAATCGCAACTGTAAGCAAGCACTCTACCATTAAAGTTCACGATTGTGAAGTGCCCTCTCAAAGACAAGAACTCCATTTGTGGTCTCAGTTATAAGCCAGGGACCATTTCTGTTTTTCCTCAGGTAAACTTTTTTAGCCTTTCAAGTTCTATTGTTTTTGAATCTCAAATTGTTACCGCTATTTGTTTGTCAATATGAAATTTCCCGTTTCAATACTTCCTTTCTAAAGATTTTAAAACTTTCGAAATTGTTGCAAATTTTTCCGAGACCATCATCATAAAAATCGTCTATCGATTTTTCTTGAATGTAAAATAAGTTTCTAGCGTTATCCAAAGTTGAAATTACACTCACCCTGAGAGGTTCTACGTCATCAACAGGATCATAGATTCGAATCTTTTTATCTTTACAAAAAGTAACCAAATGTTTACCGTCTGGATGCCATGCCAAACACATAATCTGAAACAGAAAAATCGTTGGTAAAGTCTAAATGATTTGATTGAGTCAACGAATGTTTGAGTTAACAGAGACTATTTGGATTTCTAGGTTTTCAGAAGCCAAAAACGAAAGCAGCAGACAATCTCTCTGATAGGCTCCTGGGAAAGTTCACGAAATTTCAAATCGTGCTTTCCATTAACCAAAGGTCCGTTTCGTACT
>JAUBWS010134849.1:1975-19654 GCA_032270445.1 Darlingtonia californica
GAGACACAACCTCTTATAATTTTTCTTGTCTTTGATAAAACTGTTATTTTTACTTTTTTGTTAGCCTGTTTCAAACTCTACAAATGTAGAAACGTACCGCGGGAAATCAAATTTTCCGTACCGGTGCGGCGGTATGATACAGGTTACTTTATTGTGACCACGAAAATTTCTCCCTGCGAGAATTTAAAATAAAGTATTCTTAACTGGACCAAGTAAGGAAAATATCTCGATTCAATATTGCTTGAACGTTCATTTGACGACAGGTAACAGGGCTTTTCCGAGGACATGTCATAGTCAGTGGACTATAACCAAATGTCTTGATATAAAACACACGTGGATCCGCGGCCTAGTCGTGAAAGCCCTGAGCCTAGAGCTAGCTGTCACGAAGTTCTACGTGGTAAAGGCTTCCTAAAAGGATTCCAGTCAGGACCCTCATTGATACCATTTCAAAAATGTAAAGAGTGAAAAACTGGGAAAGAAGTCGTAAATAAATGAATATTCCTAAGTCAAGAGGAAATCTTTTCTAGGCAATATGTTTTCTGGCCTATACCAGAAAATACTTCTTTCAGGTCTGGTACAGGCTATACTTTTCAGTCTTGTGAACCTTAAGTTGACCTGACTTGTATAATGTATAATATCTAATGGTTATTTACGTCCTTATGATCAATATGCTAGTTAATCAAATTAATGATTCAATCCTTTCCTTACAAACTCCATATTGGTCCAGAAAACCCCTAGATAATGAGATAATGGAAAATTGATCCGTTATAAGTAAACTATTTCTCAATTTCTTTATTAACCTCATTATAAAAAAGTAAACCTTTTTATATAAACCATATGGTGTCTGAGTCTAAAATATTGTCTGCTAAACGGATTAGATTAAGCACTGCTTAACTTGGCAGGACAAATCAATGAAAAGTGCGATTTTTGACATACTTAAAGATGAAAATTGGATAACTTTTTTAATTCTTTCTTTTGCTGTACAACGGGACTTTGAATTATAATGTTTTACACTAAATATGAAAGAATTAAAACCCCCCTCCTACCAAATTAAAATTCCTTAAATATGACATTTTTTTCAATTTTGTTTGAATATTGCCAACGCACGTTTTTTCAAAGAAATGGTTCAAGTTAGATCCGATCCGATCTGCATCTAACTGTTCTTATTGTTTGAGTATTTTCCAGACTGATTCGTTCTTATTAAATTATTGATAGAAAAAAACTCCAAGTATACTAAGAAATGTTCAAGATATTTCTTACATGCAAAAACTATCTAATTCATTTTTAGCGCAAACATTTAAAACATTAGAAAGGTTGTTCTTAAGTTGTGAACTAATGCCTCGGAAAGTTCCTAATTATTGCATTTTGTTCGAAGTCAGAAATCAGCGAAATTAAAATGCCACGAAATGTAACATTTATGGTAGACCGTGAAATAAAAAAAGCTGTGAAATATCATGTTATTTCAAAATGTGAAAAAACGCATGAAAAATCACGTAGATTGCCAAAAGTGTTATTTCGACGAATTTTAATGTCACGCGAACGTTGAGACGGTTTATAAGCTAATATGTTTACAAGAAGAAATTGTTGGCTCAGTCACAAAATCGAAATCTTAAGAAATACAGTGAAATCTCTACAAAGCGGACAACCTATAAGGCGGACACCTCCATAAGAGGGACAGTAAGTCAAGAGTTTTTAAAGGAACTAGAGGAATGGTCTTTATAAAAAACAAGTGTTTGTATAATAAGAGATATTTGGATTATCATCTTTCGATGAAAAATGTTTTCATCCTCAAATCATGTTTGTCCGTTACTGTAAACGTGCTGTGTGGGAAAATATTTTCATAGGACAAAAAACGTATTCATAAGAAATTTGGAATCGTGTTCCTTACACAACGTTACTATTTGCTGGCATGAAAATAAACTACATTATGTGCATACGTAATTCCAATCTGAAAGGCGGGCTAAGACAAAAAAATAACAAAGGTTTAGCAAGGATAAGGAATTTCAAAAGTAATCAAATCTGTTACATCTAGCGAAGAAGCATCAAAAGTAATTATCAATTTTATCATACATTAAAAGGTTTGATAATTCGATAAGACTAATAAATTGCGGTTGTAACGGGTAACCTCAATTTTCACAGAGTCACGGGATTGATGGTTAAACGAGAAAATTGGATATCTAAATAACAACTAAATGAAAGGATGATAAATAAAGAGGATGCTTTCTTATCAAAAAATGTCCAGTCAGTGCTTGAAATGTGGTAAATTGGTGATAGTTTTCATTTCAAAAATGCCAGTCTCTACTTCAAATGTGACACATTGAGGGATGTTTTTCCAAGATGACAATCATACTCTCTGCATAGTTCGTAAGGGGGCCAGTACCCCTCCCTTTCAAACTCACTTTCCCCTTTTTGTCTACTACCCCCTTTCTGTGTCAAATTTTAGTAACCTCCCTCTTTTTCTGGCAAATCTAAAGTTGCCATCCTTTATAAAGAGGGGGTACGAACTATGCTTTCTGTCTAAGATGTGGGAAATTGGGAATGCCTTGATTGTCAGATTATGTCAACCTCCCTAATGTTGAAAAAAATATCTCATTTCCTTATCTAAATAACCTAGGGACATTGCAAAACTTTCTTTATTATGTCACGAAAGGTTAAAGCTATTTCAAAAAGATTGTTACCCTGATTGTCCGATCTGTCTTAAAAATGTCCGTAGCTAAGGAAAGTGAGTAGCTATAGGAAGTGATGGCTAAAAGACAGTACGGTATCCAAATTAAGCTTTCGCAGACGTGGATATCAGTCAAAAATGCTGATGATGCAATTTCATTAGAACCCCGAGCACATAAAAACCGCATGGATCCTAGGTCAGATAAGCCTCTTAAAGGGGCTCCAACACTCTTACGCATTTAGCATGTCTGCTACTAGAATCTAAATCTCGGTCATTGATAAGGTGCTGACATTAAAACAGTTCTTAACGAGGTGCTTTAAGTCACCAAAGCCAAAAGTTACAAAATAAGCTGTCTAATAAAAAACGTGCAACGTATAGTGACGTGATGGCAGAAATTCGGATATGGGTTGTCGGAAAAATAAGGTAAAAGAAAGATCAATATGTAATCAAAATCGATTTCAAATCCTTTTAATGCGACTATGTTTTCTGATGGTTTAGTAAACAGTAGAAATCCTTATTTACACAAAAATCAATGTATTTGTATTGGCAAGAACTGACAAATTTTTGAAATCAAAATAAAGTTGAGATTAGATACAGAGACAGATCGATTAAAGATTTACAGAAAAGCACCCTTAGAGAGAAGGAAAACAAACCCTGTGTGGGAGCGTATTTGTATTGAAGCGGCACACAAATTGGGTGCAGCTTCAATAGAAATACACTCCTCCTCGGATGTTTTTCATGATTTTACCGACTGGGTAGTGAGAAGAAAAACAAACTTTATAATACCAAACTATTGGCTTCACACAAATCGTTTAATAGCCGAGAAGTCTTAACCTTTCCTCTTTAGCTGAGGGCTGTCTCTTCTAATCCATCTCACGCATTTACTTCACCAGGGGGTCTTTTGACATTGAGTATCATACTTCAATGGTGTACCAGTAAACCCCCGTGCATGCTGAGTTGATAACACTTCACAAATGGAGAGTTATTTATAAGGAAAGGATAAAAAGAACAGTTGAAAACCAGTCAGATCTAGTTAGCACGAGTGGTACTTATCAAAATTCAACACGTTGTGTTAAAGTTGTGAATCAGACCTATAATTCACTAAAATCTGTTTTTAAGATAATCTTAACAGAATTATAAAAAAATCTACATAAAACTAGAAAGTCGCTTATATAATCAAAATTCGAATGGTGACACATGCTTCAAGCAATGGAAAATTTATAAACGAATACTTTGTACAAGGAAAGTTCAAAACTTTCTGGAAGATTATATGATCTCCAAGGAGATTCCATGTTTTGCCCGTCAAAATGCCTTTGTCTCGTTTTGAGACTAATTCTGCCTTCATAAAGAACTCTTCACGAACTCCTTTAACATGTTATTTATGAAGTTTATTTGTGTAAGTGTGGCCATAGACAATCAGGAAGAAAACGTCGTTCAACGTAAATCATTTCAAGGAAGTAGAACGAAGAAAAATGTCATTAAAAATAAAAAAGCTAATTAAAGAATTACATGAAACATTTTCCTATGCTTTGCATTGCTTAATTGCTAAGGATTAAGCAAGAGATAATGAGATATAAAATTTATGAAGTACTGCATTCATCCAACGATGTTTATGCAACAATACGGCAAAAGAGAAAAAAAACCGTGTCTATCAGCTTTTTTTTTCCAGAAGAAACGTAAGGTAAAAGCTAGACATTTCTAAGCTATAATTCTGATAACTTTCTGGTTGATTTCGTCTGCCAGTTAGACAAATCATAATAGCCATATTATCGCATGACCTGGTTATTTGATAGCAGAGATAGGAAGGAGGTAATGCAAACAAAACTCAGTTAAGATGAAAAATTCAAAAACAAGGACTGACGATGCAATTGCAAAAAAGTACATTTTCTCTGACAACGGGTGTGCAATATAGCTATTCAACCCTTAAACTAACATATCAAGCTATAACAAACCCCGACTGAAGCAAATCATTTGAATTTCAGTGTCTTGAACTATCGTTCGAATACCTCAATTCAGCCTTAATTTCAACCTTATAATTGGTTTGGGATAACCTTACTTTTTGCTCGGTAAAAGGTAGATATTTGGATGTTTTTTGACATCATGATCACAAACAATTAGCACTAGAGTCATAAAGCCGCAAAAACTCTCTCGGGTAATATTCTATACAGAAACTAAAGCATTTCAAAAGTACCTTGTTATTTGACAAAATAATAGGTACAAGAGCCCATTCGTGCACGCGCGTGTATGAAGACGATACATGAAAAAACAATAACATTACACACGGAAGGGGAACTCAAGTCAACAAGAAATTAGCTGCCGATCAACTGGCATTTTTCCTGAATGACACAGTGAGAAAATTGGAAGTGCTTAAAGAGGAAAGAGCGTGTCAGGCATACACAAAGGGAAAGGTCTTTTCACAACTAGTCGACAGATCTTAAGGAAACAAAACATTAACATGCACTTATTTTCATGAGTCAATTTTTCACATTTTACGACGATTTTTATTTTCGAAAATTTTACTTAAAATTTTCCGACGAATACTTTACCTCGCTAAGGCATAATATAGAAGTAACATGTAACATGGAAACTCCTTCAAAACGGGGCAAAAACGCACCACAATACAACTACAGCAAAGACAAAACAAAGGAGGATGGCGGCGAGCCGGTTCTGTCCGGTGCATAAAGTATCTTTACTTGACCCCTAAAACTTTTCAATAGTGCAAAGATACAATGATTTGTTAAAATTAAAAAACAAATTAACCTGTCAATAACAGCGTAATATGCATTCGCGAACAAAGAAGTTATTTTGTCCGGTGCTGTTCGGTACTATTTTGTCCGGTGCTAAATCTAATTCAGTTTATGCACCGGACAATACCGGACGTGCGTCGTCACTCTCCTGCTGCAAACGGGATGCAGCACTTCAGAATGCACCACGCATACTTATATAAAAAATAAACCATAAGCAAAACAAACGAGGGGAGGTAAATCCTAATTATGAACGGAAATTGAAATGCCATGAAAAACAGCAGGAGCTAAGCAAACCAATTGACTAGATGTAAAAGATATCTTGAATCGGAAGTCATGAAAATCGATAACTAGGGTGCTGTTGTTATTAACATCACAATTACGAGAGAAAAAGTTCTTATGTCAAACCTTCATGTTTATTGATCATGCATTAGAATCTGGGATTAACAGAAACAAGTCTTTTTCACGACTTCCCTCAGTTTCTGATACAAGTGTTGAAAATAGGCTCTTTAACAGGGCTGATGTGCTATAGCTTAAAATGGTTAGCTCCTTTTTATGGTACATAGTAAATCAAATAAGTACGCCGACACGAGATGGTTATGAATAAAAACCGACCATTCAAAAAACTCGCATACACGATAACAAAATTATATGGGAATTACTACGAAAAAAACTCTACTAAATTCGGTGACATGACTCAACTAACATGATGTAAACATAAATTTTTTGGCAGCTCATAAAAAGTCTACCGGATATTCCGCTGCTCTGAAACTTTGTTGAGGAGGAACAAAGTCTCGCAGCGGAGGAATATCCAGACAGACGACTCATCGTCAACCACGATTCTCCTCGAGCGTCTCTCTGTACATCCTTACATCCAATACCGTTCTGGTATTTCAAATCTAGTTCAAAACAATGCATCTAAAAACCAGAATCGTTATCCAAATTACATACACATTAAAAAAATATAAGGAGCTTCAGTCCTGGTTTACGTTTTTGCACTTCATACATCGCTTACCTTTCCAATGAAAAATTACAGCAACCACAAGCCACGCCAAATCCATTGGCAATTTCTTCACCATCTCATTTGTGTTGTTTCCTAATACTTTCGATATTCAACTATTTGAATTCATGTAAGTATGGTTTACGTATTGAACCGTTAACAAATACTATGAAATTCCCATATGGGATTTATCCTCTCAAACACATTAATGAGCATATAGAAATACAATCAATTAGTCCATTTGCTTTCGTAATTTTCATTCATTAATGATGCGTAGCTACTGGTTGCCGTTTTTAATTCGCTATGTTGTCAGTCTTTGAGATAGCAATTTCTTTTTATCTACAAGCTAAATGAATGAAAAACATAAATCATTTATATAACAAATCTCAACGAATAAAAAAGATCAGTCAATCCAAAATTTTTCTCCTTATGCGGTCCCTTCGATTCAGCTTCTTCTTTAAGAAAGGAAAAAGAACAACGACCTTGCGGTACCAAAAAATCAGACGAAATGTTGTTGCCTTGCCTAAAACAAGCTCAAATGTCTTGTTTATGTCAAAGATCTGTTAAATCGAATCATATTACACCATGTCAACAACTTCTGACAACAGAATAAACGAAAAGAGGAGCAATGAAATAATGTAAGGAATATCAACACTATGACTTTCATCAATCTTTTGTTTTGAGATCCACTCCGCGGCGGTTTTTACCAATCGATGTTTAAACTGCGAACGAGAAAAGCCTTCTTTTATTCGTATCCCTTTTAAAAACAAATGTCTTCATTGTCATTAGCTTATGCTTTCTTTCTTGTTCCTGAAATCATTATTGATATCCCCTTGTATTGTCTTTTAAACATTGTGAGTACAACCACTAATGCCGTGGTCATTCGTTCTTTAAACGGTGATAATAAGTGTTCAAATAAAGACTGATAAAATTTCGAAGGTGATAATGTATACAATAAAAACTTTGCGGTTTGTTAATGATAATATATCGATCTATGACAGAGAGCTACCAATATTATCATTCATGACCTAGAAATGCAAGTTAGATCTGTCTCTGAGCATGGTTTCGTTCTATGGACGTTGAAGGAATGTTTGTAAGAGCTTAAGCTTAAATCTCCCCTGTCACCAGTGGTCAAGCAAAAACAAAACACATTGTAAAGTATAAAATAATGTAAAGACTGACAAACATGTTTGTGTGATTATATCAAATCCACAAATTAACCATCAAGAACGTACATTATTACACGTTTTTCGTAATTACCTTATCCTGCTCTAAGTGACGAAAAATTCCACAAGTGATAACATTTGGGCCATCGAAAAGATTTTCAGCTAAAAAACGTCAAGTTTTTACAACACTATTAGGTGCATTAAGTTACATGTCAAACCATGGCCTTAAAACGATTTTTTCGTCACATTGAATTGACAAAAAATTTAGCTTGATGAAAATCTAGGCTGTTATTGTTTTGGCAGATAACGAAAGAACCAAAAGAATCTCTGTAAGGAACACCAGTCTGAGATTTGGCTTACATATCTCAAAAAATCTGGCAAGTAAGACGTTTTTTTTTGCAAAAAATTGCAAAAAACAAAACAGAAGAACTTCAAAAGCTATCCTACAAAAAACTTAAACTTGAACTTAAACCTTGATTTTATCACGATCAAAAAATTTAGGTACCAAAGTTGTTTTGAATTCGAAATCTTTTATATTGAAATACAGTTGTAAATAAACTAGTCGCTTATAAAGAATAGGTTTAATTTGATTTAGAACAATTATGCGATACATCAAGCCGTTTTTACGAAATAAGAGTAGTACTCAAGTGTTTATCACATTTAGATGTCATTTTAGTAAGGTTACGTTGGTTTTGTATAGAGTAGCTAAGGGTCAATACCACGAATAGCTATAGGAGTAAACAAATTAAGTAAAAGTACCCAATTAATTACTTTGAAGGATATTCAAAAGCAGATTTTTGACAAGAAGAAGGCAACATGAGTAAAGACATGTACTCTTGCAAGGCGCGGATAGTTGATTAGCTTGTACCAAAACTACAAGTCCAATCGTCTCAAAATCACCTTCATTGTTCTTTTCAGGCTGAATTAGAGCTGTACCACACTCTACACCCGTAGAACACGTAAGCACCGTACCGCGGAAAACGAATTTTCCGTACCGGTGCGGCGGTCTGGTACAAGCTAAAAGTTGCTGATGTTGATAGCAACGCTTGCCTAGTTTTCACCTTTAATTGCCATGGTGATCAAATCCAAAAGGCACCTAGTACAATGTTTTCAAATTTTTCATCACTTAACGTCAAAAAATAATTTGAGACAAGGTAATCGTTGTGATTACGTCATTTAAGAGAAAGTCCAATTTCTCAACTTAGCATAGCCTTCCAACTGCAGAGTAAAATTCAAAAATCATTTGTTACTTCGGAGACAATGCTGAGTGGAACATCAGCTAATAAAAGTTTTTCAAGAAAGACTGACGAAGGGTTGAAAAAAATAAATATGAAAAATGATAAATTTTTTTTTGGGAAACAAATCTGATTGTTTTGCAACGTCAAACATGAAACATCAAACCAGTTTTCAAATATACTTTCTTAGATTCAAAACTATGACCTTAAGTTTAAGATTTACTTTATTCAACAAAAAATGATCTTTAAATTTTGACCCATAACTTCAGAACCGAGGAAATTTCTTATGATATTAGTTGCAGAATGCTTTACATTTTTAATAAAAACAGGGTTTTCCAAACATTTCGAAGAATTAAGTTTCAGGAGTTTTACCACAGCAGTATTCAAGGAATTTTATCAGGTTGATCCATTCCAACAACGCAAGAAATTTCCATGATAAAAAAAAAACAGAAAAACGGCTTAAATGACCTCGAAACGAATACAATTTTCAAATTTTAGCCACATGAAAGTAAGAATCTTATGAAAACTTTAAAAAATAGTTAATTTTAGAAATAAATTTTCTCTTCGAGAACTAAAACTTAGTCAAAAACCAAAAAAAGAAAATATTCGAGAAAAAATTCCGGGAATTTTCCAGGAGGTTTTCACGATTTTCTAGTTTCCCAAGGAGCATTTTCTAAGAGTACCATGCATTTCCAGGAGTTTCCAATCTTGTCATATTCGGTTCCTCTTATTGAAAACATTTCTTATGGCTAATGCTATACTTCGCATAACATCTTCTTTCAACAAAAAGAACTCTTGCATTTCATTCAGTAGTTGGAAAGTTACACTAGATTTAAAAACCCGTCTTAAGATTAACAAAGTGGGCTTGACTTACTACTAAGATATCCATTCTTCCATTGTGAAAACACCATACACTACAATACACGATATTTTTGAGCAAAATCATATGTTAACACTTAAAAACTACCCTTGAGAACAAATTATCGACCTGTTTTATTCTTCATACACTGAGGGATCTTGCTGCGAGCATTAGCAAACAAATTCTTTCTCACCCATTTTGATTTGAAAAGATAATCAAAAATAGATGAACATTTTTGAGGTTTCTTCTCACATTGCAGAAGGATCTTATATTTGTGAACAACAGGACCCGAGGTACTCTGCAAACGATCCCCCGCTTCGCTTTTCCTGACACGCTTCGCTGTAAACGTCAGGGTGAAAAGGAGGCTCTGTCAACTTTCGCTCATTCCTTTGATCTAGTTAGGTGCCACTTTTTGACCTATTTAGTTGCACGATTAGAATCGAAAATCAATCGGTATGTCTGTGAAACGTGTAGACAACAATACATTTGCGAATCGAAAACAATAGATTGCGGTAGTCAGTTCGTCAATTTTCATTTTCCGCTTCCAGGGAGCGGCCCGCAGTTAATAAATAAAATGTCCAAGAATGAAGAAGTCTTGAAAAATGCTGGGTCTAAAATGAGTTTTTTATTTATACGAATCAATATACAGAATGAAGTTTCTCGTGGCCGGCTGGTTAAGGTATTCAACTTACAACTGATAGGTATTGATTTTGAAGTCTTGGTGAGGCTCTCGATGGTAAAAAAATTGTCAGTCATCGCTAATTTTAAAGACCTTGACTTTCTTATGAAATTACTATGGCAGGTTTTTCCTGGGAGGGGAAAAATGCATCGGTCTGCTGGTGACGAAAAAACCGTTGAAATTTAAATTTACAAGAAGGTATTTGATAAAATTGACCAAGTGAAGAGAATTTCCTTCGATGAAAATTTTCTCCGATTAAGTTTTCGTCGATAAGAAATATCAGATAAACATTGCTGGTCATAATAATAAAAACTAGACAAATAAAAGTTTATAAAAGCCACAATGTCACCAAAAAAACACTGATAAACTGATGACTAATTTACCGTTCTCCTATTAAAATAACCATTAAAAACACACTTATATTTTCATTATTAGTGGTTTTTATATAATCTTATCTTTTCTTTCAATTTTATACCTTGCAACCTCCACCAAATCCAATAAACTTTTAAACGTAAAGAAAGTTATTTTTGCTATAAAAACATATAGTAAAAATTCCGGCGCTTGAAGTCGTAAGGAAATAAGACTAATTGTAAAAAGGTCTTCTAATATATATGTTCTCCATAATTTGAAGGAATGAAGAAGATCAAAATTAGCTTTAACTATAATCATTCAATTTCCAAACTGGCAAGTATTGCTACAGCATAGTCCTGTTATCAGTTAGGACATACAGGATTGCAAAAAAATTTTGGGACCTGCCGGAAAAATGACCGACTGAAAAAGACGCATCGGAAATTTTTAAAAACTTGTCGGTTAAAAAAAAATTCTATCCGACAGTTACTACAATGTTTTGCAGGAGACAAAGTTTCTGAAGACAAAGAAAACACTTTCTGTCGGTCATTCATGTTATTCCTTACTTAATCTTTGAAAAGCACAAATATAAGCACAAAATAATAGCCTTCCCTCCATACAATTTCCCTCCGTGCAACTAAAATCCTCTTAATTTTTATCTACCATCATGTAAGCATTTAAGAATACCGTTTTCTTAAATTATGATGAATGTTGTGTCCCACCACCTACTTTTGACGATATAAATCATTAACGGTAAATTCTTATTGATGAATGATCAATTAACAATTACTTCTGTAGTATAACTGTTATATCAGTATTTCTCCCTTCCGGAATTTTATTAACAGAGAGACTCTGAGACAGTTTGTTAAATTAGTAGGAGGGACAAACTGAATTGTTATACAAAACAAACATGGAAGGATTCTTTAGCTTCAAATTTTCATAAATAGCGAGTGAGCTATTCTTTAAGATGAGCAAATACCAAAAACAAAATGAAGCAAGAAAAAACTGTAGGTCAAAAATAGGAATCCCGCATAGTATGTATCTTAACACTCCCTAGGAATTTAATTAAAGTATAAAAAAATAAGTTAATACACACTATACATAAATCTATAAAGTAAAACTGTAAATCTATGAAGAATATAAATCTAATAATTCTTTATCTGATAAGGGTCCTAGAAGCTTTTCGCTGACTAATCTTTCCACCAATGTCTTCCTTCTGTTTGTGGAAGAATTTTTCAGGGAGTCCCTCAAAACTATTGAAATGAGATAAGAATGTCTTATTCTATTGAATTCATATCTATTCAAAAAGCATCAAACTTAAAAAAAAGAGGCTACTCCAAGCTTTTTTTGTTTTAAACTTTTAGTATATACTTATAGAAAACAAAAATTGAAAAAGAAAAAAGAAGAACAATTATTTTACACACAAAAATATGTTATAGTGAAAACAGATTTTGCGTTTTGAAATATGAAAAACATTCACCGGAAATAGCAGTATTTTATGAATTTCGCGACCTTTTTATCTTATATAGCAGTGTAAAGCATCTTTAGTACGAAAAAATTTTTGAACTCGTAATAAAACATTTTACCCTGACAACACAATATTTAACTACCTTAAAATGGGGAAAACTTCGTCGAAATGACGAATAAATTTCCCCGACGAAAACTTTTCCCGACGAATGATTTTCCCCGTACACTGACATTTTTTTCAGAAGAACTAGGACAGCCGAGCTCAGCATTCGATCGTTTTAATTTTCTTATTTTGAAACCATATGGTTGGGTTTTTGTTTGCTCTTATGAAAGATAGTAGGGGAGACTCATATGCGCAGACATACGAGTATATGCGATCCATAAGTGTCTTTTTTCGCGCTGGCAAGATGACGAGCATACCCCTCCTGCGAGGCTACGTAGATAACATCACAATACTTTACAGCTGAAATGAAACATGTGCATGTTGCTACCGCGCTTTTTTTGTTAACAATATAACCGGAGTTTAAACTGTATTTCGCAATTGATTACCTGTTACAAATAATAGACTTCACTGCGAGCAATACATAAAAATATTCCTCATTTTGGATGTCTTTTGTCTTTTTATCTGTATAATGCTAACAGTTACTCGAGACACTTAAGGATTATAATTGATAATCTTTAAGTTCATGGAGTGACATCTCCAGATTTTTAACCTAAATATCCTATTCAGTAGACTGTGTCAGCATCTTTTTATTGTTAAATGATTTCTCTTTCCCCTCGCAGTTGGAATTAAAGAGACAACTTGATGAATTTGCAAACAAACAAAACACCCAAATTTTTTTTAGACGGAAAAAGCAACTGTAAATTTCTGTGTACCGATCACAAACCAAACTTCTATGCTAAATGAAGTAGGGCTACAATAATTGTTTTTGTTTTTTGAGGGCTAAAATATTAATATTTTGCTGGATTTATTTTTTACGATTTTTGCCCAAAATTCACATGCCCTTTATCATTAAATCAAACTGTCAATGATTCTTCATCTCCAAAAAAACTACTAATGCAGAACTTTCCACTGGAGGGAATTTCTATTAGAGAAAATGATAAAATTATAATTCTCTTTCAAAAAAGCCGAAAACTTCATAAAAAGTAAACCAAACAACATACCTTAGCAGCTCTGATAAATTCTTTGCATCTTCTGAGTGATGTCAAGTACCATACCATTACTGCTGGTTCCTTTGCCAAAGTTGTAACCATATTTTACCTTTCTTTCGTTATTTCTTATCTGAAGATCGAAGACAATAGAAGATAAAATGAATTCAGCAAGAAATAACACAAACATTCTTATGTTAAGGCCTAGAAAACTAACGCGGACGCTTTCACAAAAGTACCTTTCTATTTTAGTGGAAATAATTCTTACACAAATTTGCCACATGTGATATTCCTTTCCACAAATTAATAAGTCTTGACTTGCTGCCACGACAACCTTATTTGAAAACGAGGTATGGTTCATTTTACATGAGTTTACGGAGAGAGAGGAGTACCATACGGCGGATGTGTTTAAATCTCTAAACCTAAATTATAATTAAAATTTGCCCATTTAAATCTGATTTACTTTTTCACGATTCAGCTACGTTGTACCAAAGCCTACGCCGCTTGGAGGGAACGAATTTATAATAATAATAATTCACGACAAATGTAGGTAAAGTCATGAAGATATTGACGGTTTTCAGCCTCTAATTGCAAAGAGGATAATTGATAGACGCAAGCGGCTGTAAGGTCGACGATACGCAGAAACACTGAATACCTTGCTCCAATGACTTTTTTAAGCAGGAAACATTCAGTACCCGCTATCAAAAAAACTATCCGACCCGTAATATCAGACATGGCATTAAAATATATTCTAATAATTATATTCACTCATTCGAAAGAAAAACTCATAAAATCAAGTGTTGGTTGGTCGTACATAGGATATTCATGGCTTTAACTACCAAATACGTCATGAATTTTCTAACCAAAGTTAGATGTGCAGTCGACACTGCTAAACCGTGTATACCACGTTACTGAATAACATGTATTTGAAGATTATAGAGAAGATTTTCAGCGAAAGCAAGGCAATTGCTAATCAAATGCGTTTGTACCGTAAATGAAGGAATTAGCGCCTTCTGCTATAAAATTTTCTAAATAAGCTCCCCCATAATCCCAGCGACATCTCGAGATGCATTTATACATATAAGGATAGGAATTATAGAGCTTATGTACTCGTTCACGACACATTAACCTTGATGTATGGCAAGTCTATCACGACCACACGGAAAGTAAATTCACATTTGTAGGTGTAGATTTATACGATACCGTATTTTCTCTATCAAACGCCAAATGGGCGTTTATCAATGTTTTTGGATTTTAGGGGGGCATTTATTAGAAAGGGGCTTTGAATTCAAAAATCACTTTTCTTAGTCTTAGTTCTTCTTACAAATGTTTAAAAACCTTCCATGATAATAAAATCGTCTTCAATATCGTCTAAATTGATCAACTTACCAAGATTTTTTCTAATAAGCGCTCGAGAGGGGGCATTTGGTAAACAAAATACGATATGCCTGCATCATAGTTCCAGTCTACCTCGTGAAACAAAATGCAAACCATTCATGGTGGAAATGAACACCATTGAAATTTTTGATTCATATAAAACTTTTAGGATATATGTTACATACATGAAAAATATTTTGAAAATATCATAAAACAATCAAAATAAAACCTACATAATGCATATAGTAAACTTTGATTTTCTTTCATTCTAATCAAACATTTTAAAAAGTAATGAGCAGGGCCGGCGAAACCGAAACTTGCCAAACAAAAAAAAACAAAAAAAGAAGAAAAAAAAGAAAAGAAAGAGAAAAAAGAAAAGAGAAGAGAAGAGAAAAAGAGACAGTGTGTGAGAGTAAATTTATCAAATAGTGTTCCTAGATTATCTAACTTTATTTTTGTGCTCCTAAAACATATAAAGATATAGCACTTCTTTGATTATTCATGAATTTCTGAGTTTTGAGTTTTGTTTAATAAATAGTTAAATATAAAATTTAGATCACGTTTTAGCCAAAGTAGACCCCTAATATCTAAAAAATTTTCTTGGCCCGTCCGCCCCAACCATGGTGGGGCCTCCTTAGTCACAATATTCTATGCCCCCCCCCCCCCACTTTCGAAAATGGTTCGCCGGCCCTGATGAGAAGAACACAGAATCAAAATCTAAACGTAAAAATGTATCGAAGAGAATGCTTTTCATTCGCTACGAGCTCCTTATTGCTATGGTTTTTCTTTGTTGACTTGCACTGAATCTGGAACTTTGAAGAACTCAAAATTTGTCCGTTTTACAAGACCTCTTGTTTAGAAAAAATGAGGAAAACGTGGCATTTTCAGGGAAGTTTTTTGTTATTCCCAAAACGAATTGTACTTAAGGCAAAGCGTGTTGTAGATAAAAACACTTTTAACAAAAACCGCTCATTGCCATGAAGTTTCCCTGCCCTAAAAGATCCTAACATTTTAAGAAGAGGGCTGCTGACACAATTTGCTGCTGACAAGATCTTATTCCTCTTTAAAAATACTGCATTTGTCTAAAATATTAGACAAAATTATTTTCAAATTTAGTTGTTAAGAATTTATGATATCCAATATGATATTCGAAATGACATAGAATAATGGTCAACAAAAAATTAACATTAAATAGAAAGCAACCAAAACTTTCGTATTATGCTGACTTCTTCTGCTATAAGGTTTTGGCCTGGATGGAGCTAGGTGAAATTCTCTAAGCATATTTAAACTATCATGCATACTCTTGAAATTATATAAAACGCAAACGTTATTGCTAATTAAAAGTTCAATAAACTAAAGACAACTCAATTCAAGAAAAGTGTATAGCATGGTGATCCATTGAATGGGCCCTATCTTCCCCATTAGTTCAATGGGGGTTAAATTTTGCAGTTTATTTCCTAGCCTTACTCAGTTCTTAGAGATCAAAGGTCAATTTTTGCTTTTTTTAAGTCTAACAAAAGCCATAAAACAAGAAAAAATAATTACTTTTGCTACTGATAAGAAAGTTGTACTCAAACAACCTCTTACTTTGTGACAAAAGCTTTGGTTTCACGATCAGTGATCCAAAAAAGTCAACAAAATCAGCAAAACAAATCAACAAAAACTGCAAAATTTTATATTTATTTCTACATAAAGATTTAATTGATCTCAAAGTATTCTTAGAAGGGAAATGTGAACACATTTTAAATGACTAGTTAATGATACCAAATCAAGCTTGTTAAATAAAGGAAATTGAATAAGTGTAGCTGTTTGAAAATCAACAAAAAGCTTTATTGCAAGAAAACATCATCTTCAAACTGATACAAACAACTGTAAGGTTTACATCCCAAAACCTATTATATGGATAGCCATGTTTTTAGCAAGTTTAGATGAAGAAAAATTTGAAAAATTGCAAACTGCATAAGTTAGTAGCAATAAATAATTACTATTTAAGTAATCTAATAAAACTAATTATGAAAATAGCACACTATAATCTTCAGCTTGCTAGTCACTCTGGTAAAACATCCCTGAGCACATTCTTTTGGTCATCTGATAAATTTTTAGGAAAATGAATGTCAAATTCAACAATCAAGTCACCTCTTATATCTGGAGTTTTTGGTTTTGGTAATCCGCAACCCTTTAATAATCTCTTTGTTGTTGGTGACACTTGCTTCAGTTCTATAGGAAATGACTGTTCATCTAGAGTAGGTACTGTCACAATACAACCTGTTAATGCTTGCTTCAATGTTATTTTATGAAGATAAATCAAATTATTTTCTTTGTCCCTTTTAAACAAATTATGAGGTTTGTCTTTTATAACGAACACAATATTGGCTGGAGATTTACCAGGTCTTTGATTTCCTTCTTTAGGGAACGTAATTTTTGTGCCTTCCTTCCATCCTTTCTTGACTTTTATTTCAAGAACTTTTGGTTCAGATCTAACGGTATTCGTTCCGGGTACTATAACTTCTTTGGTAATTTTCATTTTCTTAGTTGTTCCATGAAGTATTTCTTCTAATGTGACATGTAAAAGATGCTCAATAGGTGGATCTTGTGGAACCGAAAAACCACCAAAGCCAGAGGGTCCTGCACCTCCCATATGTTGAAAACCGCCATTACTTCCCATGAAATTGCTCATCCCAGGGCCACCCATGCCGCCCATTCCACCCATATTTCCAAAGCCACCAAAATCTATATGAAATTATGAAACTGGAATACATCTCTGAACTTAGCTCTAATATTTGGGTATCTGTCAGAATATTCGGATGGGCTGATTTTTCCCTGACATTTCTACACATTTCCCTGATTCTTTTCCAGCTTTTGAGCTAGCCTATATTAATAACAGCCTTGGAGTATCGAAATTTTAGTTATCAACAAGATGATACAATGAAATTTACAGAAACAGCACCACAAACATAGAGCTGGAGGGCTAAGACTTGAGTGAAATGGGT
>JAUBWS010135071.1:7331-21800 GCA_032270445.1 Darlingtonia californica
AGCCGGACGCACTTTTCTTCTAAAAAAGGGCCTGATTACCAATTCTAAGACGTCAATAATTTCTTTTTCCGTTCCTGAACAATCTTGTCTATCAGATATACCACTTTTTGCCCTCCTCCTGGTCTATCGGCACACGTCCAAAACCGAGTATGTGAAAATTGTAAAATACGGAGCATGCACAGTAGCTATTCATAAAATAACAATAGAATCGCCGAAACAACATGGCACTACAAAATGAAAAAAGAGCCAATTACGTGGTTTCGTTTAGCGCACTGTTAACCAATCAGCGTAACTAATGAAGTCTAAGGTTTATAGTTCCCAGGCTTCTAAACTACTTACCTTTGGACGACTGCCGATAGACCAAGAAGAGGGAAAAAAGGCCGCAACGGTTTATCGGATAGACTAAAAACATCTCCCCTAAGGCTATCACAAGTTCACGTCGTGACTAAGCTTATGCAAATCTAGTCACTATAAATTGAAACCATTGAATCGTCAGGTCCTTAAACATTCGGTCAAATCTAAACAACAATTTCAACGCATCACGAACCTGTATTTGTATTGCAACAATTAAGTCACCATCAGGAATGCTGTCATTAAGATCTGGTTCTTTTATCAATTGATCACCAACAAGTCTCTTGTCAAAATCATCACATTTCACATTATTACAAAGCGAAACTTTCATCTTCCTCAAGAAGTAAGAGTTTGGCGACGGGCTGTGGAGAAAAATACAAGGATCACGTAAGCAAAATATATCATACATCTACTGCAATTAAATACCTTGATAGTTCCCTCCACCTACCTACTCTCCAAGCAAAGCCCCCTCTCTCTAGGTAAGGTTTTCCTTCTCAATGAAAACATTTTCAAATCTACCACAGCCCTTAATAGAAAGCTAGTCATCAGAAGCATAGAAAATAAGACAAAGTTCATTTGACGTCATATGAAAACACGAGATCGGGGTTTGTCCTAATTTACGCATGCGTATTCGAGTAAAAACAATGTTCCCGCGTTGTCATTGCGGTTGTGATTTCGGAAACTCGCTACTACCTAGTCTATGACGTACCGATCAAAATTTATCATTAATCAACAAAACTTAGAATTCCTGGACACTCATCTCCACTGAATAGCCATCAAGTAGCTGACAATTTAATAAATAAATAAACCTTCTTTGGACTATACCTGTAATTTTTCTTGTCAGCAGAGGCAAATATCATGTGTTTTGGGTCGATAGAATCTTGTACGATGCAACTGAGAAATTCACGTTTGGGTCCAAGACACATACCTAGAAACAAAAAAACGTGGATGAGGAGTGGAGCCGCGGCCGAGTGTAAGGCACTGAACGCGTAAATCACCATTTCGACTCCACTGCGACACTTTCGGGAATGCTCTTCACTAATCGAAGAATCCTAAAAACCTTTCTCATATGAACGATGTAAACCGACTAAACGTAGTAATTGACGAAACCTAATCTGAGATCAAGTGTAACCGAAACCCTAAACCTAACCCACACGGATGATATATTACTAAAGAACTCCTTATCATTCTGATTTTACCTTCCTCTCCATCGAATTTAACATCCATGTGATTAATAGGGAATTTTTCATGTAGTTGTTCCATTGCAGATTCCAAAACTTTTTCACGATTAACACGAACGTGGACTCCACTCCATGCGCTCGTTGAATACCTTTAACACAAAATAATAGTAACGGTCAGTATAATGACCGAGCGGTTAGAGCGCCAGACTTTGTAACCGCAAGGTTCTTTGTTCAAGCCGTTAGCAAGGTTACTTAGCAACCTGAAATCTACAATGTACTACTCGCAGTCGCTCTGGATATTAGTAGGGCCAATTAACTTACAGCAACACAATCGATCAGCGCCTAAGTTTGGCTGGCAGTACGTTATAGATCTTGTTTTGATACCCTATATAATACCAAATTTTCACTTACTTCCGTTTCAACCATTTGACTTTGTTTTCAAAATTCAAGATTCGTTTCCACGCCCTGATGAAGACACCCAGGTTGTTGGCATCCAGCAAACCAATATTCCGACCGATGAAGTTATTGAATAATGTGTAGTAAGTGTCGATATGAGAGATGCTTTCTAGCGTTTTTTGTATGATCTACAATGATATACGTTGAGAGAAATTTCAAAAAACAAAAACTGTTATACACCAGCTTTCCGGTAATTGAGACCCTGGGTAAGTTGGACTTCATAAATTCCGCTATAGAAACATTGGACATTTCCAGGAAAATCTGTTCACCCTATGTTGACGATATGGACTTACACGAAAAATATCAAGACCCCCTGGATGTTCAAAAATAATGCTTCAACCTCCTGAATTTGTCCTGTATTCGCATTGAGACCCCTTGGACATCAATTTTAATGTCAATTTTTACAAGTGAGACCTCCTGGAAATCCGGTTTTCAGCAAAGCATCACCCCCTGGACGTCCACAATTTGTGACAGTGAGACCCCCTGAACGTTCGATATCCTCAACATAGGGTATACAGTTTTTTTCTGGAAAAGCCCATTGCTTAGTCCGTTTAGTATCCCATTTATGGAGAGTATACTGTATTTATTATCGAAAAATAGCAGACAGTCAGTAGGGGGAGAGGGTAAAAAACAACGTTGATAAACTTTGCAATCGATGTTTGCATGGGTCTAGCTCGAGAACCTAGCTCAGTTTTTTCCCTATTCAACATTCTTTCTTTTCTCTAAGGTTTTAAAAGCCTACCAAGCTGTGTGCAGATGTTTAAAGGGTAAAGCGAGAAAGAAAGCATCTCAGATACCAAGCTAGGATGAGTCTCGTATCCAATTAGATATTTTCTTATTTACTTCCCTTTTTAGTAAATAAAGAAAATTATAAAAAAACCTTTGCGTTTTTCTCTTTTCTTTCTTCAGAAAGCTCTTCAGACATCAGCCCTCCAAGACAAAACAGCTGGGCGGGATTTTTCTGAAATAGTTCTACCACACACTGCTTGTCTGTTTGGAAATTGGCGTACAATAAGGGCGGCCACCCGTCTTCATCCTTGCAATCAACAGGGTGACCCACACTAAGCAAATGCTTGATGATGTCTAGGTTTCCGCATGCGGCTGCTAGATGAAGAGGTGTCACGTCTCTTCCCTCCTACAACGGAAATGATGACGTAACAATAAGATGAGTAGTGAATATGGCAACAATTAGAAACAAAATATACAAAAACTTGACACCGTTAAATTTAAGGAATGAATAGGTAGGATGGTAATATACAAAAACTTGACTGATAAATTCAATTCGAAAAAGATTAATTGCTTCGAATTTTTCAAAAATTTGTAATGACATTAATTTCTATTTCTGGTTGCCCGCAGCTTATCGTATCGTTTTCGTTGCATTGCATACAGTTCCACGGTTTTTTTCCCAGGCGCAAACAAAATTGTTGCATCACATGCGTACATGAAAATGTTGCATTAGGCCCTAAAGTTCTCTGTAAGTTTTCTATTATAGCAGGATCATCATAAGAAAGTTCTATAAAAGTTAATGCGACTATCTAGATCATGACTTTCTACTACGAATAGACCTTTCCCCAAATTATTGTTTTCAAGTCTACTCTCGTTCTCAAATCAATTTTGTCTTGACAACAAACTCTCAATTGTATCATTTCGATTATCTACTCTTTGTATAATTCAAATTGATAGTCAGTTGGCATGACTATACTTGATTTGAAACGAGGCAGGACTTGCTAAAATTCAATCTCGGGAAATAGCCCAAATGGCAAGACTCTTAAGTTCGGCTCCAAAGTCTTCATGACATAATTTGAAAGTATGAAGAAAGATTTCTATCATTCACACCATTTAAGAGACTTTGACCCTAAAAAACGAAGTGCTTACACCTTGTCCAATAGACCCTTGAGTTACTTTATAATCAAATAGACAAAATTTAAATATCAACATAGCAAGATGAACTATACTTTGTAACATTGGTGCGATAGGATAGAACCGACAATAAAATCTAAAGTTTTCCACGAAATAAAAGTATACCTTTACGTAAATAGACGCGCCAGCCTGGAGAAGTATCTTGAAGCAATCATAGCGGCCGAGTTCACACACATACATCAGCGGAGCAAAGCCTAGTGAGAAATATAAACATAGTACCCACTCAAAATTTCGTTTGAGGTTTAAGGACATTTCAGGTTTTCCGTGACATTTTGAGCTTTTTTCCAGGACAAACATCAAGAAATTCCAAGACATTCAAAGACAAATTTCAGGAAAAAGAAGTTTTCAAGGACATTTAAGGACATTCAAGGACATCCAGACACAATGTGTCCGATATTTGGCCGTTATAAAACCTAAAACATAACCAGGGTGGCTAGTGGTTATGCAGTAAAACATTCAAGAACAATTTAATAACATGTCAATATTTTTCAAGAACATAACGGAAAATACTGAAATTTCATGAAGCAACGAGTCATTGCAAATACCTGGAAAAGAAACTATCAAAAACAAAACAAGGTAGATGATTTTCGATTACACCCACCTTCACAACTTTCGATTACCTTACCCGAGGGAATGTTGGCGTTGAATTAAGCAGGGTAAGTTAGAGTTTTTACACTCTTACATGTGATTGGATTAAAAAAACAATGAAATGACACATATTTTTGGACAATATATGCAAGTTTCATCATTGTAATCTTGGCCTTGTTTAGGGGTACTTAAATTTTGTAGATGGCTTTTCTATTTAAGGCTGGTTAAACTAAATGCCAATAATATTTAAAGCAGATCTAGGGTTTAGCAGCATACCCAACAAAAAATTATTTCTTTCGTGTCGTGCAGGAGCCACCATGGTTGGGTCCTTCGTCTCACAAAAATTTTTGAAATTTCACCCCTCCAGATTGGCTAAAGATGAAGGACAAGTTAGTGAAAAGACTTAAATACAAATTTAAGAAATTTTTTACTAATTTTTCCGAAACTTCACCAAACAAGTGGGAAAAAAAAAAATTGCTCATCAAGATTCTAACGAAGCTTGAAAAGAAAATTGAAGAACATTTTAAGAACAAAGTTATAAAAACCAAGGAAGGAAAATCCAAGAACCACTAAAAATTCAAAAAAAAATTTATAAGAAATTCAAAAACCGCTGGCCAAAAAATGAATTGATTCCTAAAAAAATGGAGAAAATATTTTGATTGAGACACTAAAGTGGTTGTAACTGTAAACTGCTGAAGTTTGAAACCTGATTTGAAAAAAAAACCTAAAACCAAAATTGGTGATGAACTATTTTCCATTTTCCAGAACCTTCCAGGACACAAATGCCTAAACGGCCCAAAATCAAGGACATTCCATGACAAAATGGAACTTCCAGGACATTCCAGGACAGTGGGCACCATGTATAAAGCTTTTTTTCATTTATGCGTGAACATCTAACTGGACGTAACTTGCCACAGAAAAAGCAAATATTAGTATAAAAAATAACCGCAAAAAAAAGCTACGATTGACAATTTATACTTCACATGTAGACTTTTTTATAATTCAAGTCAAAGAATTACCCTAAATTTAGCATTTGCATTTTCTAGCATGACAACTCTCTTAGGTGCAGGCGCAGAAAAAACTGTGATGGGGCCCTTGAAAGGGTTATACGACCATAAATTTTTAATTGATAAAACCAACTTAAAGCTTGAAAAAGTTTTCTTAAGGCTTTTAGTTTGGGACTCCTTACGATTGCAATATGCCCAGGGCCGTCTCACAAGCGTTTTACATCGACGTAACAACCCCGACATTTATACTAACCGTGCAGATCTTTCTGGTTGACCTGATCACGTACAAATGGTAAGATCTCTTCAAGACCCATTACTGAATATTGAACTGCCATATGTACAAGGTTTCCTCCTTCTTCTGTATTGTAAACGAAAGGATCACTCATGTCTTCTTTGTATCCAAGCAATACCTCTGCCAAACAACGCACGCCCTGACACCAGAAATGAAAACAAAAACTTAATAAAGATGACTTGCTCTTGTTCTGAAGCTCTTATTCCAACCATCTATTATTATTGTTTTTACATTTTATTGCAATTTCAAAGTGGTCTTGGACAAAAATTTTATGGTAACTTAATACAGGGAAGGGCTAACATTCAAGGTAAAACAAATTATAAGTACCTACCTGTTTTGATAAAATTTACACAAAATGGAGAAACTCACAAATTACCTGAAAACAACCGGTTTTTATAGCAGCTACAAGAGGCGTACTCTTGTGGTCGTCCAGCTCTTGCACGTACTTTTTAAATCTTATCTCGTCGTGATTCTGAAGCATCTCAATACATTGATGAATCTTAACAACATCAACGATCCCACCTGTGTCCTCATTCACAGGTTTTTCCACGATCAAGTGTAGGAGATTTTTACCCTCCATATGTTTATAGATTCTCTGGTTGCAAGCGACTAGGTCAGTCACTGCCAATAAGACCCTAAAACAGTCAGGATCCTTGTTAATTGCAGCATAACAAAGCGCCGGCGCTTGATGCTCGGCGTTACCCAAGTTCGGTTTAGCGCCTAACTCTAGCAATTGTTTTACCATCTGGGGGTGTTTAAGCTTAGTTGCAGAATGTAAGGCAGTATCTTTAGTCTGATTTAGAATATTCATAAACGAATGCGTGGCCAGGATGTTCTCAACCTCTGACAAGTCGTTTGCAACAACTGCTCGAAAAAAGCGAACCTCGTTTTCATCCAAGGAAATTTCCATCTTATTTTCTTCATCAGAACTCTCATTCATCACTACTCGACCGCCCTTACCGCCAGTATCGGCAACGCTCGAAATATGGTCTTTGCTGGTGTCTTTTGCTACGCTGTCCTTACGGTCTGTTTCTTCATCGTAGCTCGAATCGTTGATAAACTCCCGATCTGAAGATTTCTCCTCGTAAGGGTGGTGGAAGGCATCATCCGCCTCACTACCGCCCTCCGAAAAATCATCTTCGTCATCTTCTAATACGTTTTCTCGTTCTTGTAAAGATAATCCCTTGGATTTTCGAAGCTTCTGTAGCTTCTCTAACGGTTTGTTTTTCTCATTCCTCTCCTTTAGTGTAGCACGTCTTGAATACACAACATCCTTTAAGACATTCTTCCCATCGTTCATTCCCTTGCAGTTTTTACAAGACGATGTTTCACCGTTAACGCCCTTCCCGCCCTCATTTTCATTTTCGATTTCACTCTCGCCATCGTCACTGTCATTTTCATCAGAGTCAACTTTCCGTTTTTCTTTTACTTTCGTTCGCGATTTTCTGCTTTTCTTTTTCTTCTTTCTGACGTCATCATTACCGTAAATGACGTCATCGTCAACAATAAAATCTTCATCACCGCTGCTGATGTATTCTCCCGCGTAGTCCCCCCTCCGCTCTTGATTATACGAACTGGCGCTGTAAAATAAAAACAAACTATAAAGCCTTTATCCAACAGATGGCGGTGCCAGGTACCGCAATTTACAAATCGATAGATCTCATCGCGATAATATTAGTGACGTTGCTTTCTGTGACCACACATATATATAAAGATACAGAAAGCGATAGATTAATAACATTTAATTTTGTGAAAATACACAATGAAGAGGAAACTAGATCTTACATGAAGTTTCTTAAAAAGGAATAGATAATAAACGAAATGTATAGGTTTAAACAATCTTAACAAAAGCTGGAAACTTTTGGTATGGTATCACAACTTTCATTCATCTAAGTTTGCATTTCTATCGATTTTAGAAATAGACAAAGAATTTTTAGAAGGATATCTTAAACAAAGTTTTCATCAGAACTCTTAGCAATAGAACAACGCGATAGGTTCTATCGCCTACAGTGGACACAAGGCTTAAAGATTCTCAGCAAACTCAGCGTGGATTCAATTAAGTCGCTAATATGGCTTTTCAAATATTTCATTATCTAATCAACAACAAATTCGGGAATGCAAAACTATTTTCAACGTCATTACCACTGGGTCAGGGATCAACAATTATCAAGGGTAACCGCTAAACTGAGATCAATCTAGCCTCGAAACCAGTGGAATTATTGTGTCCAGGCTTGAGCCAGGATCGCGCGACAATATTCACGGTCCAAGCGAGGTCAGAAGTCTATAGTATCTACATTATGGTTAGAATGGAGATAATGTGTTACTGGCAACACTTACACCGACACCGAACGCTCTGGATATAAACTACCTGTGTACACGAACGAAACTCTCGTGCTTAGAACCAATGTGAACTTTAAAGCTTTAAAGCCTTAACCATCCGTCCATTGATTAGTGATCGTTTGACAAAATTGGTCCTTACCAATACACGAGGTTATTTCTTCTGGTACTTTTCTCCCAACGATAATAATCAATTTCTTCGTATTTCGTCGGAGTCGTTTCAATATCATTTAAAGCAGACTTCCTATCCGGTATAGTTACAGATTTCCGCCTTTTTCGATTCGACCTCCTAACTTCCGATCCGGTAGGAGTGTTGTTACAAGATTCTGTTTTTAATTTAGTGGGTGTGGCCATGTCATCGTGCTCACTTTCACTAGAAGAAGAATCGTCCATTCTTTTTAATGTTTTATTGGATAATCGCCCTGAATGTCTATTATTTTCGGGTTGATTTGCTTCCGAATCGGAATCGTCGGATTCTATGGATTTTTTCTTGCGAATACGTTTAGAATAGGTAGCTTGATCTTCAGAGTTTTCCTTATCGGAATCTGTTTCTATTTCCATTTTCGTTGAATACTTACGTTTGAGTCTGTTAGACTTTCTTCGTGTTTCTTTCGTTTCTTCCAATGGTGATTCCGAATCGGATTCATTTAAAGTTTTAGCCAAGTTCTTACTTTTTAATCTTGCCGATTTTCTAGTTTTCATTGACTGTTCATTGTTTCGACAATCCAAATCTGATTCACTTGTATTTTTAGATACATTTTCACTCTTTAATCTTGCAGATTTCCTAGTTTCTAATGGTTTGTTTTTCTCATTTATCGGTTGTTTATCGTTTGAAGATTCAAAATTGGATATATCACATTTCTGCCTACGATTATCTTTGCTTTTTAATCTTGTAGATTTCCTGGTATCTATAGATTGTTTATTGTCTTGAGATTCAGAATCAGATTTAGTTTCAGATTCACTATAGTTCTGCCTACGATAAGTTTTGCTCTTATATCTCGAAGATTTCCTAGTTTCTAATGGTTTGTTTTTCTCATTTGCCTGTTCAGGAAGTTTCAATTGAGGTACTACCAGCTGGAAAGTTTCAGTCGCTTTCTGCCTCTGAGAGTCCAATTCCGAATCGGATTCTCCTTTATAACTCTTTCTCCTAGTTATTCTTTTAGGTTTTCGAACTGGCTTACTGGACTGTCCATTCGAATCCAAAACGGATACTATATCATCATCGTCACTGATGATGGGTTTTCCTTTCAGTCTATCTTTTCTAGTTGTTCGTATTTCTTGAGATTCCGAATCGGATTTTGAATTGTCATCTGAGCAATCACTAGTCGGGAAATCGGAATCAGCCTGTTTCTTATTTTCCTCGTCTTCACTGTCAGTATCTATGATTTTGGCTTTTCTTTTACTTCTGTTGATATTGAATTCTTCTCCGTCATTTTCAGAATCGTCTTCAGCAATCATTTTAGTCACCACTACAAAAATAAAAAAATGTATTAATAACTTTAATATTTATGCGGGGAGGGGGTAATGACCTTAAAAATTGACATGTATGTACCGTTTGAAGCTTGAAGACTATACCCATACCCATACAAAATTTGGACAAAATTCAAAAATTTAAAGATCGAAATAAACTCGTGACGTGACAAAAACTCAAGAAAAACCCATTATGCGATTATTTCAAATAACAACTTTAAAAAAAATTTCACATGGCCGGGAGTGGAATTCTAATTGAAAGGCGATAAGGCCTGTTTACAAGAATGATGATTTAGTGAAATACAACTGCTACAATAATAAAACATGGAGCTTAAAATATCACTTTAATGTTCAGTAAAAAGAATGCGTTGCTTGAAAAAAATGGCTCCGGGTCTTCTTAAAAGACGGTGAGTACCTTTTAGTTTTACTATCTACTGGGAATAAGTTTTTTTGCGAAAATGAATCCGTTTTCTCCAATTGCGGCTTAGAATGTTTTATTTTTCGGCTCTAGCTTTTGCTAATCAACTGGGATGAGCAAATTAGCATCAATACATATATGATATTGTTAGAAGAGCAATTTTGTGTATATTAACATCCACGGTCCCATTTTAAGAGTGGAATGTTTGAATGTTTGAATTCTAAGAATCTGACTTATTTTAAAGAAGATAAAAAATAAGATAACACAAATTCGGGGCATCTGATGCAGAAATATGAGCATTGGTTTCTTATTACAGAGTAAGAATAATATTGCACCATTAAAATGCTTGGTTATATATAATTTCGGTTGTGACGTGTTGAAATTAAATCTCAGCATAAAACTGATTATTCAGTTTCACATATGGAAAAAAAACAGATTTCGCGGGTATTTCTAAACGATTATTTGCTACAAAAAAATTTGCTCTTAAAAACATAAGGAGTTTTTTACAGAATTTCATTTGACGTTTTGTAAAATTATTTATGCAATTGACCGCATCTAAAAACACTTTTTCAGAGTTCTAATATTCATTTCGGTAAAAATTGAAATTTCAAATTCAAGATCCCAACCATAATTCATCGTATAATTAAAAACCGGAAAATTATAAAATTCATCTATAGATTAAACAATTACAGATAGTATAAAAGATTTTACTACAAAAAAAAAATGCCATTAAATATATAATACGTACAATAGTATATAATTTAACGAAACATTAAATCTTTTACTCTTCGAAAATATTGAAGTCTCCTGAAACTATTTGAAACAGCAAGACCAAAATATTTTCGACTTTTCTATCTTCCGAAACTTAACTATGTAAAACAACACGATTTACGATAAGAGCACTAATTTCGCTTACGGGATTTTCACAGATCCTAAGGGAAATTTAGTGTGGGGACACTTTTATTTTTTCGTGTGGGATTAAGTTTTTCGCAAAACAAGAAAGTCAACGCAAATAAATTCAGTTAACACTCCTAGGATCTTTTCAAAAATCATAAATATAACACAATGAAAATTTTTGGGAGTTACGTGTTGTAAAATGGATAAAACCGTTCTAATTAACAAGGAGTATCAGAATCTATAGTAAATTTTACGTGGATGCCAAAAAGGTATTTCGACTCAAAAATGACGAGTTTAAGGTATTTTATGACATTCGAACAACTCATAGAAGTCGTGATTAAAAGTGACTTTTCTTCTTAAAAATTGGGACAACCAATATTTCACTTTCGATGTCCTATGAAATGTCTCATACATGACTAATAGCAAAAACGAGGTAAATACGAAATGGCCACTATATCTGACTTGCTAAAGTCAATCTCATGAAATATAATGGGTTTACCATATCATAAGGAGATAAAATTTAAACTTTCATAGTTAATATTTAATAAAATCTAACTCAAAACCTTGAAATTCCAGTTAAAAATTCAAATACTCGACTACCTTAAGGGAATTAATTTTCGCGAATTTCGCGAGTTCTATTGTTCAATAACAAAAGACTATAGTTCAAGAACAATAGAAAGCCTAAATTTCGCGAAAATTAGTTCTCGCAAAAATTAATTCCCTTAAGGTACCTATAAATAATGACTAAAATGCACTCCTCACTCATCTAGAAAATAAATTCATTAACGATTTCCCTTAAATTTTAAGTCAATCCATTACTGATTTGAATTCCCCGTTTCAAAGTTTTATCTTGTTATTGATATTCTATACCATCAGGGAATTAACCAAAAAGAGCCTTATTTAACAAAAAGGAGAGCAGTCAGCTTCCAAATTAAACGTAATTTTCACGTCGGTATACGATTCTTTACATATTGTTTCTAGATATACCAAAAAGCAACTAACAAACTCAACTACAGATAACGGTCAGTAACCAAATACTGGTTCACCAGGGAAATAAAATGAAATTTTGTTGCTGCTATTCTATATAACCAGATATAAGCAGCTATGCTAACCACATATTTTTAGTACGGTAGGGATCTTCAGTGACAAGTTAGGTAAGAAAAGGATTTCTCATTTTCTAAGTTATCATTAGCCAAAAAACAAACCAGAATTCCTAGATCTACGTGGACGGCCATTGCCCATTTAGTGGTAGCGCATAGTTTTGTAGAGCTCAATGGAAGAGATTTAATTCTACCAGCCAACAATTTTAGTGACCAGCTAGGTCAGCATAGGGTATTTCAATTTTTGGGTAATTATAAAGCACCAATTAAAAACCACAACCCCTTGACAACAAACTTGAATGACCACTACATTGAATTTCCCAGTCGCAATGAAAGAGATTTTATTCTTCTTCTATTTATGGCTAGGTCAGCAAAAATAATTTCACTTTTGAAGTTATCATCAACCAAAAACAAATACACCACAGGCCTTAGATCAACTCCAAACAACAACAGGAAACCATTTCTTGCCTTTGCGACGACTGTTTGAAACATTTTCTTATAATACCATTAACGAAGAAACTAAATCTAAGAACAACTTCAACAACCAGAAATAAGAACGGTCAGGTTTCAGCTTTATAGAGAATATCATAATGGCCAGGCCGATATAAGAGATAGACAAGAGGTGATGAACCGTCATCAGGAAAAAGATGCGAGTTGACTTTGTCTGCATCTCCACCTCGATCCATATATTCAACTTGGACAGTTATATTTAAAAAGTTTGTTAAGGCTATGATGTGAATGTGATCGCTTTCTTTGGCCATTGGTTCTACCTCCTAAAAAGAAAGGAAGATGTGTTTATTAACACTTGATTAACACTTAGAGAAAGGTCCTATTTCGCATTATTCGAGTTTCCTATAGAAACGTATGTTACAAGTGTTTGATTAAGCAAGCAAAATATTGTCTCGATTTGTCGTTCATCCAAACATTTTTAACAAGCGTTTCTGTAGAAAACTCGAATAACTTTCTCATACTCTTAATCCATATTGGTCCAGTGTTCCATATGAGGGACACTAAATTCTTTACGGTCCTGGGCCCCTTGATACCCTGGGCCCCTGGATACCCTGGCACCCATGCATAAGGGAGCGGTCCTCAGCCATCAAATGAGCTACAATAGCGAATTACTATAAAAATTCAAGTCACATATGGTTTACAACTATTGGTAGTCAGCCAGGTTCGTAGCAAAGCCTGCAGACCTGTGGACTAGAATCCACGACGTAGCCTTTCCACGATAATGATTTTCTGTTTCCCTGGGGTGTGGATTTCACTTTATAAGTCACTTGGCCAATAAATTACTGAAAAACCTGATCTATTAGTCACGCTAGGGATAATTCCGGATACCTTTAGCTAGGTAATTGTAATTGGATAATAGTTTCTAAATTACTTTGTTCAGACGCAACCAGGAGAAAATTTTGGATTTACCACGTATACATTGTGGAATAACATTCCAGTTTGCACATTTAAGGTAAAACCAAGCGTGAGAGAGACTGTTCTTTATTTTTATTGCAGGTAATTTCTACCACTATTTTCTTCAAATAATCATGCGATGAATTGCTTTCCTAGTTGTTTTCACAGGAATATTTAAGGTCACCGCATACCGGCCGACAAAGTTTGCCGATTTGCTAGGCTAAAAAACATGTTAGTGGAGAAACAATCATCGAAAATGTTGACCAAGTACTCATGTTGCCACGGTTTGCTTTACCCTCCACGATTGTCGGCCGCATTGTGGTCGGCTCTAGAAACTCAACCTAGATTAAATATTTCGGCCGATATGAGGACATAAAATCGTCTAGTATGATCTCTGAATAATAGTACCTGTGAACAAAATTCTTTCATGCTTGCATAGTTTTCAAGGAAATGGACATAAAAATCTTGATTTTCTTGTAAAAAACATGACACCATAAGACGAAGAAACACGACATAATAATCTGAATATCCTTGATCGTTGTACAACTAAAACAGAGGGAGAAAGGATTATCAAAAATATGTTTGCTTATACCTCAACAAATACGAATAAATTTTGCAATGCTAGTTTCAAAAATTTCTTAACTTGCTTATGTCCCGATGTTGTAATTTTCGAAATGAAGTTCTCGCAAAATTTTCATTCGCAAAATCGAAATTTTAGTGTCGCAAAATTTAGCTCCTTGCGATAAAATACATTCTTATTAAAGACCCATAGTTAAAGCACTGAGTTTAACCATAATTTTGTCGCGAGTCAAAGCTGCCAATCAATGTAAAATTCCATAAGGAGATCCCAAGAAGGAAGAAGCTTTTATGATAACACTAAACCTACCAAAGAGTTCATCGTGGTAAAAATAAATCGATCAACCTTACCAGCTTAACAAAAGACGCTGACCGCCGAATATGCCAAATTCTCCTACCGGGTGCACCAAAAAAAAGTTTCAGTCTTTGAAGCAATATTTCTAAAAAACTTCAAGATTTTCAGAAATAAACT